>CACKRE030000161.1:90527-112224 GCA_902602495.3 Ectocarpus sp. CCAP 1310/34 | reverse complement strand
GTCTGAGCGTTTCCGCTTGCTCCAGCCGATGCACCGTGTAAGGAACTGGCGGTGGGTCCCGTTGAGCTTCATGTAGTGTTGTGTATCGGACTGAACATCATATTGGCTACAATTACTCCCTTTCTTGCGTTGCAGCTTCAATCCAACCCACCCCACCCCAACCCAACCCAACCTAACCCCTCCCACCTTCGGCAGTCATGGAAACCGCTGTTCAAAGCAGCAAAGCAGTGTGGTAGCAGTGTGGGCGGGCGTATGAGAGCGAGCACGTCCTAGCAGACCGTGGAGCTCCGTACATGCACCGACCGCAACATCATCGGTTCGCGTTCGAAGAAGAGAACTGGTTCGCAACCGAAGAACCGGTTCCCAACATCGGCCCGCAGTTCGCAGCCGCAGTCCGCAGTCCGCAAGCCTACAACACACCGGTCGCCCCGGTGGTCTAGTGGGTAACATCACAGCCTGCTAAGGGCCAGGTCATGGGTTCGAGTCCCGGCAGAGTGAGTTTTTTTCTCACTAAATAAATCCTAGTCTAGGATGAAAGCGACGCGCTGCAAAGCTCGTTGTTAGTAAACCATAATCGACTTCGTAAGTCGCGAGGGAAGGGATTGCTGTACCGTTCTCGCGATAAAAATACAAAAATACCTCAGGCAGGAACCCCAGGAGGGGGTCCAGCCCCCCCCCTCCTATGTGACCCCGGTTGGGTCGTCTAGCTAGTAGAAGTGGAGGATAGGGGCCAGAGGGGCAGACGACAGAGTCCAATGATGGGAGAAAAAAAAAATAATACTTGATGTATCTCTCTGTATATCTGGTACAGTCGAGGGACCTTTATAGTGCCGGTATGTGTCGAGAGATTTCACCGGCACTAAACCGGGCACCCGGCACTATTGCGAATAATGCCAAAACGGCACTATTGAGGGCTAGCCAATCCCTCATTAGTGTCGGTCTGGCACTAGTGAGAACGTGTGCGACTTATGGTGTAGCGCTCACGCTTGCGGGGCCAAGTCAGTACTACTGTAGTACGAAATGGATCGACACTGCTGTTATGTGAAGTTCTAGTGTAGGCCTGGGCAGACTTTCTTTCCCGCGACATGTGCGGTTTCACCCTGTCTGTCGAGCCCACAAAAGTTTTGTAAAATAAGATCGTTGCATTTCGGGCTACAGCAGCAGTGCCTCACCAAGACTAGTCGACGGCGAAAGGGAAACACACATCATGCACCCGAGTAGGCTGTGACCGGCACAAACTGCTTGAAATGCTCTCGTTCGTACAAGGCTATATTTTCCCCTTTGTTACCCTCCTTCAATGTTGAAAAATGAAAATCAAAAGAAACAAAACAATTTATAAGCGCACCAAAGAAAAATTAAAAAAAAGCACACAACTACAGCTGTAGCCCCCGCCCTTGCTGCGTCGCGACAAATTCTCTCGTGTCTTCCTGGCGCACCCCCTTCCATGTTGCAACAAAACACAATAATACAAAACAAAAACAGGCAGCGCACCGCAAGAAAACAACCACTGCTACAGCTGTACCCGCATCCTCGCTACGTCGCGACAAATTCTCCCATGTCCGCCTGGCGCACCCGCGTAGCGGAATGCGCTACTATCGTCGCCATCTTCGCTTTCGCTAGATAGAGCGCCGCTTCTCCGTTGCCACTCGCCTCTGCTGCCGCTTCCAGGACGCCGAAGCAGCTGACACCGGTGGAAGGGGACAATCTAAACTCCCGAAGGTCACGAATGGGGGGAATAAGAAGTTTCAGCCTTCTCGTAAGGGGCCTCGTGCGCGGCCGGATTTAGACGCCAAGCTTGAGATGCTGAAGCTCATGGATGCCAAGGTCACTCATGAGCAGATAGCGGACCGCTTCGCGTGCTCGGTACTGCTGGTCCGGGATGTGAAGAAAAGCCGGCAGAAGTAGCGTACCTTCAGCATCTCAAGCTTGGCGTCTAAATCCGGCCGCGCACGAGCGTATTTCTGCCGGCTTTTCTTCACATCCCGGACCAGCAGTACCGAGCACGCGAAGCGGTCCGCTATCTGCTCATGAGTGACCTTGGCATCCATGAGCTTCAGCATCTCAAGCTTGGCGTCTAAATCCGGCCGCGCACGAGGCCCCTTACGAGAAGGCTGAAACTTCTTATTCCCCCCATTCGTGACCTTCGGGCGTTTAGATTGTCCCCTTCCACCGGTGTCAGCTGCTGGCGCCTTGCGCTTGCCGTCCTTGGCGACGCACGCACTGCAGATGCGGTGCTGTTCGTTGTCGCCAAACATGCTGCCGCAATTNCCACATCCTCCCTTGCAAGGGTGGCCGTGTGGGGCCTGCGGCGTCTTATCCTGTTGAGCGCACAGTTCACCTTCCGCACATGGCATGGTACGCCCCTGCGTAGAGCTGTTCTGGTCTGCAGCAGAACCTGTACCCTACTCCTCTGTCTATCCAGAGTCTGTCCTCTGCCTGGTTGTCTGTGTGTGTGTGTGCTGTACGTGTGCGCGGGGGGGGATGAACCGGCACTATTGAGGGTGACAGTGGTGCCCAACCGGCACTATACCGGGCATGCTCACAATAGCGCCGGTATGGCACTATTGAGGGCTCCGCCTGTGTCCGGAGATTTTACCGGCACTAAACCGGGCACCTGGCACTTTTCAACCGGCACTATAAAGGTCCCTCGACTGTAACCACAGGTTGCCGCAACGCCACGCCGAAGGCGTTTTGCGGCACTTTTGCCCCCCGCAGGGGGGCCCCGGGAGGGCGCCCCCCGCGTAGGAGCCTCCTGTATAGGGGCCGCCGAGGCGAGTTTTTTCACGGTGTGTATTCGACGTAAAGGGTGCTTCGCCCGCCCCCTTACCAGGGGGCCGGGCTCGCCTAATACCCGCAATATCGGCAAGGGAGGCTAAGGATCATCGGTGAATCAAATTTGCGACACGGGCAAAGAGCAAAAAAATCTGCTTGCAGCCAGAGTTTAGACATGGTGGGTCATATTTCGAGTAGTGTTTACACATTGATAGTAGATCTTTAGGACTAACGCGTTCTGATTGGTTGGGCGTTGTTTGGCGATGGTTCTGGCGACCGGTTCCTTTCCAGCTCCCTCTCCCCATTCCGCATTCCGAGCACGCGGCGCAGCCGCGTGCCGCCCAGTTCGCGGCCGCTAGGCCGTGCTTTGGCCCTGGGTGAGGGTTAGGGTTAGGGTTAGGGTTAGGGTAGATGTGGGGTGAGCAACCTAGCCTTGCTCGCATGAAGAACCTAGCCTTGCTACGTTCAACATCGGTTAGTCCTAAAGAGTTACTATCAAAGTGTAACCAAGGCTCCATTTTTCTGGCTTGTCCTCAACTCCCGCGCTCACATTTCTGAGGACCAATCAGCCTCCTCCTGGTCTGCATCAACCACCATACATACAAGACGGAGCATACACACACCTCGTGGCGGATACCTTTTTCATTGCTGTTGCTTGAGTGGGTGGCAAGGGATCATCGGTAAACGAAAATTGCGACACGGGCAAAAGAGCAAACAAAACTGATGGTTGCTGGCGTGGTGGGCATTTTTCTTTTTTCCAGCTTGTTGACTCTCGCCACCTCGGTTTTTCCATGCCTCTTACTTGTATCGCCCTGTGGTCTCTATCAGTCGCCACACAAGACGGACCATACACAAAGCTCGCGGGGGATAGGTTTGCAGCAGTTCCTGCTGCTTCAACCTGTGCGGAGACATCACCGAAAAAAAAATCGATCGGTGGGAAGGTACATGTACGTGTGTGTGACGAACGCGGCCGTTGCATTGTCTACTTTTTAGTCACTGACTCGATTGTGGAGGTCAGGATATGGAGATTCAGGGGGCACAGATAGATACATGTGCATAAAGAGTAGGATCTGAGGGAATATGTGATAGTCTAACAGATTAATACCGTTTCCCGAGGGTCCATGACTCTTGCGATTCCCAACGGCTGCGAAGAGTTGATGGATCTTTGGGAGGATGGGAAATGAGTCCACGAAGGCTCGTCCACTCTCTGCACCACCCTGGCTTGACTGAATTCGCTCGGTCACGCTTGGCATTCCTCGCCACATCGCACCAATGGAAATAGCCAACCTCCGGTGGCAGGACATAGCCACCACACTCCCGGACTCTCCGCTCACCCAGAGTAGAGGGCTCCAAAGGATGAGCACAAAGGATCGACCAGCACCGCAAGGAGCGGGTCATCTTTGTGTAGATAGATCCTTTCTTGGGCCGTCCCTTTCGTAGGAAAAAATATCTCCAAAAACAAACCTTATAACAAATGGCCTAGATGTGGGCCACCTTTTTTGTAGATCACTTTTCGGGTCGTCCCTTTCGTGGGAAAAAGATCTCCGAAAAACGGAAATGCTATATGCTCCACCGGTAGAGTAAATTCGTATTTAGTCTATTTGCTCCACCAGTGATTTGCTCCACCAGGCAGTTCTCCGCCCACAAAGCTCCAATCGACCTCAAACCAACTGCATCGTGTAGGTAGGCTACAGCTTCTCGCAAGCCCTCCACCGGTGCACCTACCCACGTCAGGAACCAACCTAGCACCTACCCAAGCAATTGCTTCTCCTATCAACACCAACGTAGAACCAATGCAGGTCCATCAACGTAGAACTTAGTCAGAGCCAACCTAGCACCTATCGGGTGGATTGGGGGTTAGGGTTAGCCTTAGATTTTTGGCCAATGCATCGAATATTTCTCGTTTTGCTTGGGTAGGTGCTAGGTTGGACCCTGAAGTGGGTAGATGCTGTTATGGTATTCGGAGGTAGACATGATCGTGGTTGACCATGGTTATTTGGCGTAATCAGATGCCATGACGTCACGTCATGCTAGATTAGGGCTTCATGCCGAGGCATGTGCCCTTCTGTTCAGTGTGCAGACGATCCGGTGATCGTGTATGCTTGGGGACTTGTGAGTTGGCTCGGAAAGCGTTTATCAAGAGGAAGACCACAGCGGAAAGCAACAACAACCTGCACCTGTTGCCGGACAACAGAGTGCCACACAGCTCAAAGGTGATTGATTCTGAAGGAAGGGGTCGAATCTCAATACAGCAGTGCACCGACCGGTGGACTTGCTATATATAGTTGGAGCCCATACCTTCACGATGCAGTTGGTGGAGCAAATAGCATTACCGAAATAAAAATACAGAACGTTTGGAGGCAAGCTCGGGGTGGTATCCCTGGAGAGCAAGGCTACCCCGGGAGGCTCGGACTTCCACAGCTTTGACCCACCGGGTTTTCCCACTCCCGTTGCCCCTCTCCCCTGTCTCTTCCTTCACTACGACAAGCACCAAAGACCGGCATGAACAGAACACAAACCGCTGATGACTTCAAATCAGGATAATTCTGGAGGAGTTCAGATCAAGACTATTCCAGGGGGATTGGCACTATTGCCTCTCCTGCTCCTGCGGCCGCTTTGACTTCTTCTTGCCCCCGTCCTTGCTCTTTCCACCCTGCCGGCACCGCCACCGTCGCTCCTGCGCTCACCCGTCGCCGCCCTTGAACCAGCGACGCTGTTCCCGCCTTCCCATCGATGAAGGTGGGGTGAGGTCAAGTCTCTGGCCACGAACGCAAGGGACGGTTCGACGCTGCTGCTGGTACTAATACTGCCGCTACCTGCGCGTGCTGGGACCCTCACACCGGCTCGGGTGCTGTTCCCCTCGGGGGGCGACCAAGACTTCTTGGACAAGTCGTTCGCTCTTTTGTTCCTCTCGGGGGAACGGTAGTCCAGGTCGTCCTGGGAACGGTGTCTCAAGCTGGCATGTTTGCCGCCATGATCGGCCGCTCCTTGCTGCAAGAACCGCTGCTGCGATGGTGCTTGTATTGTTGCTGTTGTTCCGGTGGCCTGTGATGATGCTGTTGGCGCACGTCGCTCAGGGCCGAGATGATGATGATCGCGGTAATGTTCTTCTTGGTCTCCGCCGTGGTCGATATTGTTCCCGCCGGCGTGTTGTCCGGTTGGAGAGGAGGAGCGGCCGCGTCGTCCCAACATCCGTGTCTCGAGGGACCTCATGCGGTGGCTCAGCTCCAATATTTCTTCGCGGAGGTGACTACTATTGCTGCCACTGCTGTTGGCGTTGGCGTTGCTGTTGCTGTCGACGTTGCCGCCGCTTGACGCGTGTTGTACGTGGCCGCGGTTCTCTCCGTATGTCAGCACGTCGTTATCCCTCCTTGAGCCAGAGACTCTGTCATCATGATGCGATCAGAGGCACGGTAAAAGTGCGAAACGAACGCCGTTTTTGTTAGCAGGATGTTCCTGTGGTTCGATACAGTTGTAGAGACATGTTCCCTTCGACATCCACGTACCTGCCACGATCGTTCTCGGATGTCACATTGCCGCTGCCAGTATCCTTGACGGTGTTTGGTTGTCGAGACGGCTCGTTAAGACGGCCATTTCTCCTTCCTTCTGCTTCTCCTCCTTCGCCTCGTTCTATTCCCCATCCGGCACTCTCAACTCGCGGCTGGTTTGCCGTGGGATCCCCAGCACCGACATCCTGACGCTGCTGTTGGCTTTGGTGGTATGCATAGGAGTGGTGTTGCTGCTGCTGGTACTGCTGCTCTCCTTTGGCGAGCGCCTCCGCCTCGTCCAGCTTTGTGCAGAGCTCGACCAGCCTGTCAGAAGATCCATGCGAAACGGGTGTTTGCATTCTTTCAGTGCGGAAAACTACACACCTCCGTCCAAAGGGTTGCATACCGGGCCCGGTGCCGATTAGGGGAACCACTAAGCTACTTGCTATCATTTTTCATCGATCGTGCAGTACATGTTTGGGTTTGGGCACTCAACACAGTCCAGCTCGTCTGCGATGGAGTCCTGCTTGTTACTTGGGGATGTTCATGGTGTGATGACGTGCGAGGTAGGTTCATCCGCCGTTACACCTACCGGGCATATTTATCACACAACCTTGGGACGGGGTCGGAAAGTACGTTGGCTTTCTTGAAAGAGTGTGACAACGTGAGAGCTCTGTCGAAGTCGTCACCACGAGACTCAATTGGCGGGGCTTGATGCTGCCTCTTGCAGATCGGTGTCTCTCCACGCGAAGAAGACCCTCTTGGTGTGACTAACCCTGACCTAAATCACACGACGTTCGTGTGCACCATTGGGCTTCAACAGCACACCAGAAGCGCACCTGCTACAGATTGGCGTGTTGTACACGACACCGACCCAGCACTAAGTAAGGCTTATGCTCGGCTGCCGTAGTTGAGTCTTGACGGCGCAGGTGCCTCTTGCAACAATCGAGTCCTCCCTTCACGCTTTTACTGTTTCTCTAGAACACTTTCAACGTCGTCCGATTCCCAAGACCTTCCCACAGTTGACACGTTTCTCTCGACTAGGTGCAGGGAAGTAGCTGAAGGAGCACAGAACGGGTCAACGTCCGCACGGCAACATGTGTTCACATACTCCTCTCACCTACTACGCAGCCACGATCGCTCTCCCTCTTCGAGCGCATGCCGCTGCATCTCGGCCGTTTCTCCTTCTCCCGCCGACCACTTCGCGACGCCCCCACGATTTCCTTGGGGCAGCAGCCGACGAACACGCACGCTGCCGTCCTCTTGCGAAACGTGCTGCTCGTCGCCGCCGCCCTCTTCATGGCCACCGTTCGCCTCGTTTGCCGAAATTGGAGTGGACACCGCCGAGAACGGCCGAGACTGGTCATGGTTTCTGTTTGCCACGTATGCCTCCCGCTGGTTGTGCTCGTCGTTGTTGCACTCTCCTCCCCGGCCAGGGACATTGCCGCTGTAGTCGGGCCGTTGATGATGATGATAATGATGATGGCGATCGGATGCTACTGGTGGGGGTCTCTGGAGGGCGGCTGTCGCCGAGCGCGGCCTGCGTGCTTTCGCCGTCGGCGCTAGCTCGCTTCCACCGCTACTACTTGGGCGCTGATTCTGCCGTGGGTCGAGAATCCCTGGCCGGTCGTGCACCGTGGTTCTAGTGGTCCCGCGGCCTCTGCCTTCATCCAGCCTGCTGCCACTTGGACACGGGACGTCTTTGGCCGCCACATTCACCCCCAACCCCCTATCCACGAGTCCCTCACACACCGCAGAAGCTGATACGGGCCGACGTCGCCGTGGTCCCGCCGGGCTGGCGGGCGGCACGTTGCTCCCGTGGCCTCTACCGTCCGTCCAAAGCTCCCCGCTACTGTGGAAGTGGCGGCTAGGGTTGATGTCAACGATGGCAGGGTTGGCGTTGATGTCGGGGCCGCTTGCCAACCTCATCACCGCCGCGGGCGCTGTCGCCACAGCTGTTACCCCAGCGAGCGTCGAACCACAGCTACCGCCGACGTTCAGCCTGCGAGCGCGCAGGTTGTCGAGAGCCTGGTCCGCAGTGAAGTCCAGCACGTTCGGGCGCATTCGACGTGGGGGGAGCACGACCGGTGGCCGATCGCTGACTACGATGGGGGCGGCGTTCGGGCGGCCTGCTGCTGGTCCACCATGAGCGCTAACCGCACCGGCACCGCCCTGCCTGTGCGGGTTACCTTCCCCAGCAAACACACCAGTACCCTGTTGGGAGGCTTCTGCCGAGGGCCCGTGGGCGAGGACGACCTGCTTGTCTCCCGGAGAATTGCCGGGCCCGAACCTTTCTCGCAGGTAGAGTTGACGGAAGTGTGAGTCGAGGGGATGGTCCCATCGCGATTGACCTTGTTTTGAAGTAGGAGACAACGGGCCGTCGAGGGAGAGGGTACGGAATCTTACCATTTTCTAAATGTTCCACCAATATTTGTGTCGATGTACGCGCATGCGACGGTGGTCATCTGACTACTAAAGCATGTGTGCCCATCGTAATATGCCCTGTGTGCCAAGGTGTTGACGAAGAGTCAACACTGCCGTTACACGTGTACCATAAACAGAGTGATTTAGAAGCTCTACCTCCCTGTCCTGGACAGGAATAACTCAACAGCCAATACATGCAGGCACCCGACCAGGTGCATGGCGCCTGCTCTTTCGTAGAGGTTACATACGCCATATGAGGTGATAAAGCCACCACGGGTGGACTACGCTGATCGGCCTCCCAGGCCTGCTTGACAGAGTGGCTTCAGCTTATACACACCACCACCAACTCAAACACAAATCACCTGTAAGGTCGTTGTGGTAGAACCACCTCCCTTCCCTGCTCTTGTGCATCGCCCAACCGTTGGGGAGCGGCGCAGCTAGGGCGTCAGCCGCAATCCAGAGCAACGAAGAGTCGCTGCTCACGCGGATCCCGAGGTACCGGGCCATCTCCACAATATCCGCGTCAAGAGTGAGAACCGCGTCTTGTCCCTGGCTCTGCTCCACCGCGGATGGCCACTCCCCGTGTACTTTGTACGCGCGTAGACAGGCGTCGGCCTCTTCGTCGGCCTCCTCCTGGTGGGCCAACCGCGTCAGCGCCCGAGTCCATGGGCGTGAGCTCTCTACCATCGAGATGAAGCGGCGCGTCGAAAGGTGTCCGTCCCCGTGGACGTCGAATCTGACGATTAATCGGTGAGCGTCGGACACCGATAGGCGCAGTCCCAGGCCCCTTAGCCCCGCCAAAAACTCTTCGGCGGAAACGCCCTGCTTCTCCCCTTCGACCCCGACATCGCCAAGACCGCTCTCGCTGCAGCTTTGCCGGTCTACCGCCGCCGCTTTCGCCGACATTCCGAATCCCCCTTGCCGAAGAGGCGACATTCCGACAGTGGTGATGTGCCCTTTACCTTGCTGTATGTGTTGGTTTGGTAGCGCTGAAGCTACCATCGAAGTCTCGGGCCAGGGATCCCCGCCGCCTTCGGCCGAGGAAACGCCGGTAAACGCGGCGTTCAGTGGTGCTGCTGCGGAACGGAAGGCCGCGTCCAGGTTGAACGATCTGCGGCCGACCCCCTCGAGCTGCTCGGCCGCCTGCTCGCAAACCTTGCCCTGGAGCTCGGAGTGGTGCGGGTCTGTGACGAACACGACGAACTCGGCGTAGCTCAGGCGGTCCCCTCCATCCAGGGCCATCATCGAGTGAAGATCCTTCAAAAGGTGGGCACAACGTCGAGTTACCCACAAAGCGGAAAGTTCGACATCTCAGAGGCGATGAAGCGCGGGTATTAAGTTTCTGCTGACTGCTCGATACTAGTGTCTTACGCAAGACAGCGAGCTGGTTCCCAGGCCATAAGCCGCACAGAACAAGGGGGGTCATCCGGGAAATGTACACCTCAGTTGTGAAAAATTCGAATTTCCTGTGAAATCAGGAAGATACGTTCCTGGGGTTGTACGGCTACCACTGCTTGCCCAACTCCGTCCCAAGTGGGGATCATTCTGTCAATGTAAAACCTTATGCCTGGAAGAGACACATCAAAGGTTTCGTCTTCGCCATGCCAGGTATAGTAAGTTAAACCCACGCAACCTACCGTTGCCTCCCTTGCAGAAAGCTTGATTCGAAGGTCGGCCAGCGCATCTCTCATCTCGGCGACGTTGACATATCCACAGCGCCGTCGGTCGAAGTGTCCGAACACCTCCCGGATGGACCGATTCGCGGAAGCCTGCCTGTCCAGTATCATGCTTCGGAGGCGAGCTGCGATTTCTCTGATCTTGGCGTTGGGTTTCCAAGCGCCATCGCCATTTTCTTCCCTCGGTCCTCGCGCACTATTCATACTCTTGTCACGGTCTCGCCATCCTCGTAGCCCTCTGTCTATCTTTGGGCTGTAGCTGGCGCCAGGCACCGGGACGACAAACTTTTCTGCAGGAACGCACCTACGGGACGAATTGCGATCCGGACGTTCGTCGCGACCGTCCAACGACGCGACGTTACACCGGTTGTGATCGCTCTTGCTCCTTGGTCCATCGTGTAGTGCGCTTGAGGGATCGTTCGTTCTCCCACCTTTCATTTCGTAGTGCTGGTCGCCAACGCCACCTGATCCGACTTGATTTCTTGTTGCATGGCCAGGACCACCACATGATTCCGCAACACGCCGCGCCTGGTGTTGGTGTTGTTGTTGCTGTGGCTGCTGCTGCCGCAGCGACCATGAGTGATGACTTGGGCTGCCTGGCCTGTTGTTGTCCTTCCGGTTGGCTCCAGCCGAAGTATGGCCTGCCCCGCCTGTTCGGGAACCGCGCTCACCACGCCCGGCTTCGGATTGCTGTAAGGACCCCCCGCGGTAGAGGTATCCTTCCGGTCCACCCCCGTCGCTGCTGCTGCGATCGCCAACTTCTCGCGTCTTGTGGCGCTCTTCCTGCCAGCGTTCACTCTCTCCCCTCTGAAGCGCTCGTTCACAACTCTGAAAGCTTGGTGCATCGAAGAAGTTCCCTCGATTGTAGCCCCCGCCGACGCCGCCACCGCCGCCACCGCCGCCACCGTCGCGCTCGTGGTATTCGTCCTCCTGTTCTTCCCAAAGTTGCTCGTTCCCTAAAGGCGGGCGTTCGTTTTCTCTGTAGATGTAAACGCTACCGTCGTCCGCGAAACGCTCGTCATCATCTACCGCGGCTGAACAGGGGCGCACCGACGCTCGAGGCCGTAGTAGGTATGAGGCGGCCACGCGCTCCAGCTCGTCCACGCTGAATATTTTGGCGTCGAGTGCGTCCGATCGACGGGAGGATGGTGAAAAAAATCGAATTTGAGGAAGCCGTTCTCAACATATTGCGGAGAGCTGATTATGTATCCCACTTAGGACCTCATCGTGTTACGATCGACCGCTGTGCAGGATGTACGCTTTTCAGGAGGCGGGATAGCGGGCGATGTGGGTTCCAACAGCAACAAACACAAATGGCACCACAGGTGGTATCTGTACCCTCACAACTTTATATTGTTGTCTATAACCTTGATTGACGGGAGACACACCTTAACGGGAAAGAGACCCTTGCCAGCCATCCCCATACAAACCAACCCGTTTTGGTGTCGCACGCACCTAATATCCCAACCAAAAATCCGATTTCGTGCTGGGTCTTCTCTTGTTGTCCATTGCTTTTGAATCTTGAATCGTCTACATACTCAATTTTCTCTGTCTGTATGCGCGGATTGTTGCTCTTTGCCCATGCACGAAAGACGAGCGCGGGTTGTGGCTCCAGACGATTCGCTCACTTGAATGGTCCTTCCTCTTCATCGTTGTACTCCACAATCCCGTGAGGGCTAAGGTCCGACATGTCCGAGTAGTCCAGCCCCCCGTCTTCTTTGCTGCGAGCTCCCGCTTCTGCCCTCACCGTTCCTCTTTCCCCACGAGAGTGCACCGCTCTACGATCATCTTCATCAAAGTGATCCCACCCGTCGCCGTTACCGCCACGGCCCCGCGTCCTCGCTCTCCCTGGCTCCCATCCGGAAGTGAACGCTGGCTTGGCCGACGAAGGTCGTCGATGTTTGAGGCTACATCTAGTGCCCCCGCCCGAGTAAAGCCCCATCGGAGGAGCTTCACCCTCGAGCGTACGTCCCCATGCTTGTCTGTCGTAGTCGGAGGTGGAATATGCCCTGTCCCTTGTGCCCCCACCGGTCGGCTCGTGGGAGAAGGAGGAAGACATTAAACGACGACTACCGCGATCTCGCGACGCCGAAGCGGGCCGTCGGCCTCTCCGTCTGGTGCTTCCTCCTCCTTTTCTCGCTCCTAATGACTGTGATCTGCCCCCCGCGCCACCGTCCCAGGATTCATCCCGACAAGCATTCGAGAACCGGGTATCACCGCGTACCACCGCGTACCTACTGCTGGGGTGATAGGCCGCCGCGTTCCCCATCATAAATCGAGAGTCACGCTCTTCCTGCGCGCGCCGGATGAGGCGCGCTGATCGACGGAGTAGGTCCTCGTTCGATTGCCGCACGCCCCCGCCCCCACCACCGCCACCACGACCCCGCCGCCTAGCGAGTTGCCTCGTCATCTGTCCGAGTCCGACGTCTAGCAGATATCTTTCCTCGAGCTGAAGGAGCGTCATGCCCCCGAGTGGGTGCCCCCGTACCTGGCTCAGCCGCTGGCTTCGAGGCACGCGATCGAGACGCCTCCTCTCTCGGTCCAGGCTCAGCCTTGTGCGACGGCGGACAGCACGGGAGAAGGACTGTGATTCCTCGCGACCACGGCTTGTGGACAGCGACGGGCTTTGCAGAGCGCCTTGGCCATCGGCGCCGCTACTGCTGTCGCTATCGGTTTTGACATCTGTGTCGGTGTCGTCGTCCTCTACCCTGTCGTACTCAGGTAGAAAGCCTGCTTCACGAAGATGTCGCGGGTCTTGCAGGTGCGGGGAGACCCTGCCTTGTTTGTCTGCTGACGAGTCAGACCTGCTGCTCTGCCCGAAGTCGTCATGGTCCAAACCACCACTGCCACCGTCAAACTCGGCAGGTCTTCCCTGATCCCATGCCGGAGCAAACTCCTCTCCAACATCGTCAATAGCATTGTCGTCATCGTCGCTAGTCCATCCCATCTCGTTCTCATCGCGGCCATCACCATCCCAACCCTGCTCGGGAGCAACTTGCTGGTGATGCTGCTGTGATTCTCCATTAGCTCGTGGTGTGTTTGATTCCTCTGTAAGATTCCCGTTTCTGTCGGTAGCTCCTTCCCTACTGTCGCCAGGAGGTTCATGCGACCTCTCGACCTCGTTGATATCTTCGTCATCAAAGCAACGCTGCTGCTGCTGCTGCTGCCCCCTGGACACAAGATGCACACTCGTTGGCGAGTAGCTACCAGTATCGCCAGAGTCGTCAATACCCTCCTCGAAGCTGCGGTCGGCAATCATGTCGGGAGCATGAGGAGAAGGATTGTTCCTACCGTCACCCGCAGAAGAAAAGCCGTCGTTGTTGTCTGACAACGGATGACTGCGGGGCGTTTGACCTATTGGTGTTGTTGTTGTCGCTGGTAGTGGTAAGGCTATTCCTTCAGATGCGTACCTTTCGTCGTCGAGCCTGCCCCCATCGCCTGCGCTTCCAGCGGTCCAAATGTACTCCCCCATCAGCGGAGGATCTTCCTCGTCCTCCCGTTCGCCCCCGTCTCGACTGCCAGTACTGAAACACTTGCGGTCGTTTCTAGCTTGGTCGCAGGCATTGCTGCCAGAAGAACCGACGGGAGAGACAGAGAACACTAGGGATTCCGCGGGCTGCACCCAAGACACCTCTTCCGGCGGGTGCTCCTGCTGCTGCTCCATCCCGGCGGAAGATACAGCCTGGTGTGGTACATAAGTGCCTTACTACAGCATCACTTTTTGTTAGACAATCGACGGAGAAGAGATGTGTAGAGAGAGGGAGATAGAGGGAGGAGATAAGAGGGGGAGAGAGAGAAATAGAGATAGTAGAGGGAGACGCAATTATCCAGATATGTAGGAAACCACACAGCAGTACATTCCAGGATCTATGTGGGTCGTTGCGCGACCATTGAACGGAAAAAAATGTCGGTTTCATCCCAGGAGTTTTGAAGTTGGCGTTCCTCCTGGTCGCCCTGACCAAGCGGCCGCGCGCGCGACTTGAACACAGGTACAGCTCTGTACGCTACTTCTAGGCGAGCATCCGCAGAGACCTCTCTATCTCTGTTTCGCGAGTATTTCATAGTTCACTGGCGATACGAAACGCGAGCCTGCGGTAGACCTCTTGTTGGCTATGTCGGCGATTGCCATCAGCAGCACACGCACCGCGTGCCGGCAAGGGCGCGCTATGCTGCAGCAGCAGATCGGCCGCAGCAGCACCAGAGCGCTGAGCAGCGCGGCGCCGGCGGTGGATGAAAGCGACAGCCGGCTTGGCGCTCTTCGCAAGAAGCTCAGAAACGAGGAAGAGTCTGCGGCAATGGGCGTGACGCTGCACGACTTCTCCTTTTCTGGGGACGTGTCCTACGGAACCGCTGTCCCGAGACGCAATCGGGATAAAACCGGCAAGGTGTGTGTGCGTGCCAGCAACATCCGCGTTCTTGTCAGACAGCAACACCCCGCCACCCACATGCTCCTGTATGTTTGGTACCCACAGAACGAAGACGCTCACCACAATCCGTCGAATGTAGCGCAATCGTCGTGGCCAAATCAGGTAAATGTAGGGGGACTGCTGCTGCTTTGTACCACACCGAAGAATATCGGAGCCCTCGAATGTGTCCGTAATTACGCCGCTTCTTCCGTGATGCGTGCACACGAGCAAGTGAAGTCCGCAGGTTTGTGTGGGTGTCGCCCTGAACTACATGCGTAGTAGCACTTGTGAAGTGCCGCATCATGTATGATGTGCCGCCTGTGTGTACGGCAGGAGGTATCAGGTTTCCTCTTCTCATGCGATATTTTGAATACGAATCTTTTGCCGAGCGCAACACGCGGATTACTCCGGAAAACGCACGCACACACGCCCGCGGGGGCCCTTTTTGTCTTGTGAACGCGTGACAGCACGGCAGCGAGTGGCGAGTGCACAGAAGAGAGTGCTGCTGCTGTTGTTGCACCGCCCTTCCCGATGGAATGTTCTTCGTGTATACAGCTCCCGAGCCAAGCTAGTGGCTGCTATTGGCCGATGGTTTTCATTTTCGCGAGGCCGGCAAGGTGTATCGATCATTGCTCTGCCGTCTGTATGACTCTCACACGGCGGTGGTGGTCTCATGAAATGACTCGTCAATTCAAAAGCCGTTCGGAGGAGTATCTAATTTTTGGGCAATTTGCCCCGCTGCTGCCGTCCACCTGTACCACGCCGAAGAGGAAGACGCATATGCATAAGCATCGTCTGCTTTCCCCAAGCAGATTTGGCGTCTACTTATGGTTTCCTTCGTGCTTACGCTGTGCAATGAGAGCCACGCCACTGGTCTGGTTTTGTGGGGCATTTGTCTGTGATGTAACACTCCACATACAGTCGTGATTCCGATATAAGAGGGTACCGAGTCAGAGGGGGTTCCGTGAGAAGAGAGTCAAAATCGGTTGGCACGGGCGCGACCCACATTAAGAGGGTTACTCTCTTATGAAGAGACCGGCCCCTTTATAGTAGGCTGACCCCACTGTAGAGGTGTGGGACTGTCACCTTCGGGTGGCTCCCTCGGCTCCTCACAGCTGCTGCCCACATAACCACACCAGAGCAGCATATACACGATGCGATGCGCGGCTGGAGAAACGTGTCTTACCCCAGACGTCACGATTGATGAGCCTCCCGATGAGCATGTGTGTCACGGAGGTTGTGGCGGCCGGCTTCACCGAGGATGTGGCAATGTGGAGGACGCGGAGAGTATTGACGAGGGAAGCTCCGAGACACTCCGCATCTGCACACAATGTGCCAACAAGAAGCCGGCTGCCGGCAGTTCATGTGGCGCCGGTAAGCGCAAAGCGACCAGCTCCACTTTACCTCAGGGGAGGTCGGCTACCTCCAAGAAGGCAGCGCGTGGCGGAGCAAGCAAGCGCAGGCAGCTTACCCTTGGTGAGAAGATCGAGATCCCGGCATTCAAGACAAGGAGTTGTGCGAGGTGCTGGCAAACCTCGACATCGTCCCGGGCCAGCCTGCCCACATGGCCGCCGTCAATGCGACCCTGGCCTGGGCAGGGCTGGAGGAGCAAGAGGAGGTTCAGCAAGCTTTGCAGCAAGACGCGCAGGACGTGCTGTCAGAGAAAGTCAACAGCATCTTCGTGGAAGAGGCCAACCCTTCTGACGACGAGCTAGAGCTACTCGAGAACGACGACGGCGACGATGGCACGGGGCGGGCGCGTGGGGGGGAGGTACCGCCACCGTATGCTGAGCTGTCTTCATTTTTTGGCCCGCTGGAGCACTTTGCGGAGTCTTCTGGCAATGTAAAAGCAGGGAGCTTCTTGCGCAAGGCTAAAAATGTCGTTCCTTTCAGCATACGTTTCTAAACCCGCACGGCAGGCAGACGTCAGCGACTTCTCGTAGATGTAGGCAACGCATGCTTATACAGGCCCGACTCTGCGGTACGGTATTAATAGCAGTGAACTTTTGTCTTCTGTTGCTGAGCTGCAGTTGTTGCCCGTGTACAAGGAAGTTTCTCGTCATGGTCGGGAGGTGGTCGAGGCTTTGCAACATGTTGGTTGCGCGTTTTTTTCCTTGGTTATCTCGACTCTGTATGCGTTTGATGGGATGTGCGTGGAATTTGCCTCGTATTACAATAGTGGCTAAGTGGCTGAACCGCCATTTTTTCTCTGATGGAAGACGTTATTACTCCATAAATCGAACTAAACACCACGAGGAAAGCGCTACCTAAACGATCACAATCGCCTAGCTTGCTTTTGGGCACGCCGATCCGCTCTACCACTCCACCACACGTGCATATACAGTCCACCACACACGCATACATGTAATACACGGCATCCTTGACTTTAACGGTGCCTATAAGCACCTTTTGTTTTTCGTTTTCCACGATTTTTCCTCTTTTAGGAGGGTACCCCACTATAGAGGACTCCGATATAAGAGGGTGACCCTCTTATACCGATATAAGAGGGGGTTCCGATATAAGAGGGCCCAGAGCCGTTGTCACACCACCCTCTTATATCGGGACCACGACTGTTCTCCAATAGCCCTCGAACTGGTCCCGAACGCAGCCAGAGCTCTTGAAAACCCTCTCGCACGTGACCTACTGCTGTAGCACCACCCCCGACCTCTTCTCAATCAAATAAAAAAACATGCAGAGTCCTTGATATTATTGTCCCTCTGTCCCCACGCGACATTAAAAAATAAAATAATACGACCCCGAGTTCTCAATCAATGAACAAGACACAACCTCTTTCTTCTTCCCGTCGGCAGGTTATCCATCGCAAGCCCAATTGGCTCAAGGCCGTCCCCACCCAGGGCGATAACTACGAGAGGCTCCGGTCCACCGTGAGGGAGCTAGGCCTCGCCACGGTCTGCGAGGAGGCCAAGTGCCCGAACATAGGGGAGTGCTGGGGCGGGGCCGACGGCACCGCGACGGCAACGATTATGATCATGGGTGACACGTGCACGAGAGGGTGCAGGTGCGGAATAAAGTTGTGCATATGTAAAAGAGCGAGCCAACAAGATCCAACAGCAGTGAGCAACGGGCGTGCGTGTAAGCGAGCCGGCCAAGGGCGGGGCTCACACATCGACCACTGCTTGTTTTTGGTTGTCGGTTCCGCCCGTGCCATCTCTTAGGTGTCGTTTTGTTTGTTCCTTGCGCTTGTTGTGTAGGTTTTCACGCACGCTGTTGTGTATTTGCGGCACGTCCTCGACAACACACCGCTGCGATCGGATTCTTTTACACTGGTGTTGGTCCCCATTCCCCCCCACCACAGGGTCAACTGGTTGCAGGTGGTCAACGGTTAACTTGAAACATAATGAACGTATGGCGAGCGCTAGAAAGCCTGAACTCATCCCGTATTTTTTTTTGCCTCTATTTTTTTTGGGCGGTATCCATAGTGGTGGTCGAGTAGATCATGTTGTGCGGGGTGGAGAATCCTCACTTCACGCAAGGGGGATGATCGCACCACGTTGTGTTAAATTGGTCAAGCACCCTCGAGGCAGTTACAAAGTGCTTACAACTGTCTCTGGAAGTGAAAGCACCAGAAAATAAATTAAGTCATTCGCAGCTGCCATCCGCACGCAAGGAAGGAAGCACATGCCGAACACCCTT
This sequence comes from Ectocarpus sp. CCAP 1310/34, assembly GCA_902602495.3. Lineage (NCBI taxonomy): Eukaryota > Phaeophyceae > Ectocarpales > Ectocarpaceae > Ectocarpus > Ectocarpus sp. CCAP 1310/34. The sequence goes on along the minus strand of CACKRE030000161.1, from coordinate 93,804 downwards.
AGCAGGATGCAGCGCACCCTTTATGCGACTCGCCGAATACCTCACGGCGCTTCGCGCTTGGTGATGTGAGAGCCTGGTCCGGTGAGAACCCGGCGTGCTCCGTCCCGNCCCCAGCCCACGCCGCACGCTCCTCATTTTTACCCGGCGGAACAAACAAAACGGGATTCGATTGAGCAACCGCTTAGCCGGTTCCGGTGTCTTTACCGACGTGTCCACACCTTCCCAAACCACACGTTGTTTTTGCGCGTGTTTCGTTCCGACCAAAAAACCCTCAAACGACGCGGAAAAAAAAAAAAGCTTCTGCGCCGTCAAGACGAGCCGCGCGCCGCCCCCGTTGGACGCCGACGAGCCCGAGAAGGTGGCGAAGGCCGTTACGGACTGGGGGCTGGGCTACGTGGTCCTCACCAGCGTCGACCGCGACGACTTGCCCGATCAGGGGGCGAACCACTTCGCCAGGTGAACGTCATGCGTNGGGGGGGGGGGGGGGGGGGGGGGGGGGGGGGGGGGGGGGGGGGGGGGTCAAGGAAGGAGTGTGGAGATGCTGCTGTTGTGGACATTGAACGTACTCTCTGTAGTGAAGAGACCCTCGTGGCCCGTTTTGACGCCGGGACGCCCCCGGAAAGACTTTTTGTTCTGGCGAGAGCGGCCACATGGGGGGGGAGGGGGGTTGCACGTGGTCTTTGCTTTGGGTTCGGCGTCGGACTGTTGGCTGCTTACGCACCCACCTCGAGGCAGAGCAAGCCACTTACTTTTGGTCGCTGGAATGGACCGCAGGACGAGGATAGCAGGGGAGGGGGGGGGATGGTACACCCAGAAATTTCATGCTGCAGCATCCGCACGTTGATTTGCAATCGCATGTGAAGGGGTCCGCCAGTAAAGCCACCTTCCTCCTCACTTGAGTTAAATCCAATATACGACCTTTTTTGTGCCCTCTCCAAACCTCCTCCGGCCTCAATACTCCGCTAAGCAAGTCAAATCGAAATTGTTCCAGTACTGGATAGAGCGAGAAACTGAACATGGCCCATTGGCGATGCAGGAGGCCTACGCGCCGCCCCCGCCCCCCGCCAAAAAAGATAACACACACACACACACTAAATTAATCCATGAACAGGCGAATAGATGTTACCTGTTCATGTTGACTTGGACCAATCCCCTTCACCGCCTCCCGCCCCCCCCTTCTGGTCACCCTCTGCCGTTGCGAAATGAACAGCACGGTGCGAGGCTTGAAGCGGCGTGCCCCCCAGCTCCTCGTGGAGTGCCTAGCACCGGATTTTCGGGGCGACCTTGAGCTCGCGGAGCAGGTGGCGCTGTCGGGGCTCGACGTCTTCGCACACAACCTGGAGACGGTGGAGAGGCTGCAGAGCCGCGTGAGGGACCACCGCGCGGGGTACGAGCAGAGCCTGTCGGTGCTGGAGCACGCCAAGAAGGTCACCAGGGGAGAGGTGCGTGAGGGAGGGGGAGGGGCGGAGAGAGACAGAGCGACAGATAGAGCAATAGAGGGAAACATTGAACGAGAGAAAGAGACAGAGAGGGAGAGGAGTGTGTGTGTCAGACAGGCAGGCTGAGATAGTTCCTCTGAAATCATATCCCGACACCTCAGCCCAAAGTATTTTGGTTCCGTTTTTGCGAATGAGGAAGGAGTCAACCAGAGCGCGCCGGAGAGGCGGGTGGAAAAGGCACACCCTCTTTCTACTTCCAAGTATTTTTCGTCGAAGAACCACGAAAAAACCACGGGTCATGTACACATGCCTCCACGCGATCGTCGTCAAAACGTCTACCCGTGTTTGCAACTACGACGCACCCCCCAAGTATATTATAGCAAGCGATTGCTTCGATAGCTGACAACCGCGGGACACCANCCCCAGGTGATCACGAAGACGTCGCTGATGCTCGGGGTTGGAGAGACGCCGGCGGACGTGGAGGCGACCCTGAGAGACTTAAGGGCGGTGGGGTGCGACGTGGTGACGTTCGGGCAGTACCTCCGCCCGAGCAAGCGGCACATGCCGATGCGGGAGTACGTCACCCCCGAGGCGTTCGCGGAGTGGCAAAGGGTGGCAGAGGTGGGCTATTACCATAGAGCTGAAATGACAACCAGGCGTGGAGCCTCCAGTCCCCACGTTCCACGAGGGCTATGCGTGGATGTTGCAACGGGCCGGATTCACTTGGGGTTTATTATTCTTTTGGTCTTTAGTTGGTTTTGGCAGGCTGTATTCGTCGGGAGGTCAGCTTCTTATTCCCGCGCTGGCCGTGTCTGCAACAAATACACGCGGACGTGCGGGCAACACAGATGAGGCCGTGATGGGGCCCTCGGCGAAACGGACGGCTGAGTGCCGTGTGTCCCGTGGTAGACCCGTTCGCCTCCAATCTTTGCTCGGCAGTTCCGATGGAACGCGTGGGGGGAGGGGGGGGAAGTGACGGGAGGAAGAGCGACGGAATCGCCTGTTTTTACCCCCGGTTTCACAATTACCTCTTTCTGCTGCTGCTTGTTTTTCCTTGAAGAGGGTGCCCTTACGAATGAGTGCATCAAGATGTCTCGCTGCTTTTGTCTATTCTCCAAACATACCTTTATCCATCGATCCGGGATGCCCGCGGCCTTGTTCTTCTGCTCGTGGTTCTTCCAGCCTCTCTAACAAACCGTTGTTATGGAATCGGTTTCTCGAGACCCTCTTCTTTTTGACAACAGGCTCCACAACGTTATCGATACCATGGTATGTNTGGCCATCGCGGTTGGGTTGTCGTCGCATGGCAACGACGTTGTAAAACAAGTCGCGCCCCCGGTGTTTTCCATCGGGGTTGAGTTTTCGTCGCTTGGCAGCGATGTTGTAAAACAAGCCGATCACTTCGTGAGCTCGGCATCCAGGTTACCGCATTTTTTTCCCCTTTTTTCTTTTTTACGGTAACCATGAATGGTGGTTGAGTAGATCATGTTGTGCGGGGTCGGGAACGCTCATTCCGCGCGAAGAGGAAAATCGAACCACGTTGTGTTAAAATGGTCACGCACCCTCGAGGCAGGTACACAGTGCTTACAACTGCCTCTGGAAGTGAAAGCACCAGAAAATATATTAAGTCATACGGAGCTTCCATCCTTACGCAAGGAAGTAAGCACGAGATGCCGAACACCCTAAGCAGGATGCAGCGCACCCTTCATGCGACTCGCCGAATACCTCACGGCGCTTCGCGCTTGGTGTGAGAGCCTGGTCCGGTGAGAACCCGGCGTGCTCCATCCCGGCTTTGTAGGGATGCGAGGTCGATGTTCTAACGACGACGGCATGCACGA
>CACKRE030000161.1:72352-83759 GCA_902602495.3 Ectocarpus sp. CCAP 1310/34 | reverse complement strand
GTCTGTCGCATGAGGATGAAGTCGAGGCGGTGCTTCTCCTTCCCCTTGTTGGAGCTCTGAAACGTATGCTGCACTCCTCCTTTCGGTGTGTAGGGGCCGGGTTTTTGTGCCGNACCTGTCCGTCGGAAGCATTTGGATGGAGACCGCACGGAATCTTCCTATGCTTAAACTCGAACTCAAATAAATGCAAAAACATTAAAATCGATGTCGACTTTTGCGAACAGCGCACGTGGCGGGCTATTGGGTGTGTAGGGGCCGGGTTTTTGTGCCGATTTGACACATCGAGGACCACGCCTTGGCATCTTGGCATGTGGAGGACACCCACCACTCACGCGCGAGCGGCAGTAAGCAGAGGAGACGATGTCACAGCCTGGGGCAAACGGTGACGGGCGGTACGACTTGGGGCCGAACACTNTCGCAGCCATGAGCGGCGGCTGGCAGGAGCGCGAGCCATTCTTTTGGGATGCGGCGCGACGCTGCGGACGTCGTGTCACGGAACTGGCGGGCTGTTCGCCGCTTGAAGTGGGCGCTTCACCGTGTTTCTCAATTTCGATTTTGATTTTGGTGGTTTCTCGATAAGACACCGCGGGCGAATTCGGGCGACTCTTCAGGACTTAAACTGATTTTTGATTTCGATTTCTGATCTTGATTCTGTCGATAAGACACATCCTGAGCGTTTCTAAGCGAAAGAAAAAAACGTTTTTTTTTTTTTTTCCAGCTGGGGAGAGGGTATGTCGGTCAGTTGCGGATGGCGCCTAACAAGCCCTTGGAGAGTTGTTGGAAAAAAAGGAACAAGGCTTCAGGTAAGGCTGGGACTACCCCTATACTATTTCTTGTCAAGTGAAAAAAAAAACGGCATCATGTTAAAGGACAGGAACAGGCAAAAGATGGTGACCCTCCCTCCCCCACGGTTGGTTGTTTATTTGGGTGTCCGTTGTTGCGGCAGGGAGCGCTTCACAAGGGGTATCCGACCGAAACTCCAGAAATGGTGCAAGCAAGCCCGGTCGTTGCTCTCGTATTCAAAAACGACCCCCCAACACAGGTACTGTACCGAGACAAAATAGCTGTGTAGTAGCTCCTGGCCCCCAGGAACATGAACAACGTCGCATGCTTCCCTCCCCCTACCCCCTCCCAAATCGAGGATACCTTTAAATGTTGTGCTTTTTTCGTTTCGGGGAGGGAATATAACGATGCTGATGAATACGGCGTGTTTTTCTCTTCCTTTCTTCTGTTTCCGTACTGCGTCCCCAAACTGAAATAAAAACACCGAACAACCTGCCAGTACTATTTAGCATGTAGGCGTTAGGTCAACGTGAAACGCCGTGATATGCATAGAAACCTAGGTAAACGCTTAGCCACATGTCCAGAGCTAATGTGAGAAACAACAACAACAAATGTCCTGCACGAGCAGCGGAATCGCTCGTGCGAGTGGCTACCAGAAAAGGTCGGGACACTACAAGGGATACCAACCACTCCCGCATCATAAACACAATATGGGCATCGGGGAGGTTTGCTTCAGCCCACGAGCCCCCCGACTTGCAGCCGCCACGGCCCAGCTCGACGACAAACGATCAACATCGGCTGCGATGGCGCTCGATTCTACAGGAAAGGCGCAGTTGCATCGTACGCCCGTTTCCAAACCCTGTAGCTCTTACCGATATCCGCGCTGGGGGGCTCGCGTGCCCGCCCCCCCCTCCCCGACGGAACACAACGGTATCGCATGAGCAAAACTACTAACCCTAAACCTAACCCTAGTCGTCTTCCTCCCCACAAGACCAAAACAAATAAGGTACGCTGCTGCTGCTGCTGCTGCTGCTGCTGCTGCTGCCGCGCCGTCACGAGTGCTATTCATCCCGCACAAAAAAAAAAAATGCAACACTGCCTGTGTGGGCCAAAAACAATACTCTATGGCGGGCTTGACCTATCGCCCCCGCCGCTTTCGTTGTCAATACTACCGCTGCTACCATCTTGGTCTTCAACGGTCGACTCCTCCGCAGCCCAAGCGCGCTGCGCCTGCCACAGCCCGAAGTACCTGCCACCTGTATCTGCCATGAGCTATTGCGCCGCGGCACAGTACACGAAACACATACGAGAAATGCGACGGGCGCGAAAAAGAAAATCAAGCAGTCAGTATTGTAGTTGCGTCTGGAAATTGTGAGCCGTGGTGTACCAAGTCTAAGCGACGTTGACAAGATAGAGCATTAGCGCGGGATTTGCGTTGACAAGACAGGGAGCGACTTGCACAAAACCGCCTTGGAATGAACATTGCGACTCACAAGCACCCCCATGACCTAATCATCTCGCAGGCCACAAAGCCCCCCCCGCGTCGATTCACAATCATCGATCGCCCCACAACACACAACAACCATCGATCGATCACATCGAACCCGCCACCACACGTCACAACATCACACCCAAAAAAAAACACACACACACAGAAAAAACTCGTGACACTCGCCAACACACAGTGCCCCATCCCATGGCACGGTCATCACCGAAACGACGCCTCTCACACGCATCATCGACACCACATACAACAACCGCGGCTTCTGCTGTAGATATGCATACCTCGGCGTGGTTCCCCTCCTCCACCACCTTCCCGTGGTCCAGCACGATGATCTTGTCCGCGTCCTTCACGGTCGAAAGCCGGTGCGCGATGATGATGCTCGTGCGGTTGCGGCCCAGAGTCTTGAGGTGGCCCATGATTTCCGTCTCCGTCTGCGGTGGTTTTGGTACAGCGCAAAGCCCATCGGATATGAAATCAATGTGGGAGGGGGGGGGGCGGGGCAGGGAGGGGGGCGAGGAAGTGAGCGCTACGCGAGAGCCCTCAGTTGTTAGGTGGACACTTGCGCGTTTCCATCGTCTCCTGATTCGTAAATGTACGCAACAGCGCACACGCATGCACACGTTGGGGGGAAAGACGAGGGCGCTACGGGGCATCCGGGGGGGGGTGGCCTTAAGCTCAAACTGAATCGTGCTGTGAGGAGCATTGAGAAGAAGAACCACGCACGTCTTGCTCCCGCATCTCTTTCTATCGTTCGATGCCAAGCAGCTAAAGTAGAGGATGCCAGAAAGCGCCTGCTGTACGACGGCTATCATATTTGCCTGCCTAACTCTGCCCGTCCTTTTCGCAAATCGCGAACTTCTACACCCACCCACACCACCTGTCTTTGGCCGGGACAAACTTCGAGACAGGAAAACATAAATCTCAGCTCTGCGGCAACAAGTAATGGCACACCTCCACTACCACCACCACCGCTGCGCAGTGGTAGTTGCAAAATTCTGCCGTGCCCTATGTGAGAGCGAAAAGGAAGACTGGTGGAAGCTAGCGGGCAAGAGTCGACACACCATGATAAGGTCGAGTAGTCTGCAACCAATCACCTTGGTGTCGAGAGACGAGGTAGGCTCATCACAGAGGAGGATGGGGGCGTTCTTGAGCATGGCGCGCGCGATTGCCACGCGCTGCTTCTCTCCGCCCGAGATCATTAGGCCGCGCTCACCGACAACGGTGCCGTAGCCCTTGAGGGGGCGACAAAGAAAGAGAACGTGAGCTGCGTCAAAAGAGAAGAAAATAGGGGAAAGTATGAGGTTTGAGCAGGCAGGAAGCACACCTCAAACAACGTCAAGCACATGCCTCCAGGGTATGGCGGCGTACCGCTGTCGGGTGTGCTGGCGATGGGCGTGTCGGGCGGCACCGTCCTGGATGTAAGGACAGGGCACCAACGGTAGGTATTAGCTGTGACCGACAAGACGATGAAATTCGGCAACAACCATACAACACACAACACCACTAAACAGACGCGAAAAACAAACACACAAAACGCTTACGGCCGCCCGTGAGATGCATTCTCTCTCCACAAACGCACCTGCGGCATGCTGGCGATGGAAGAGTCGAGCTGCGCCTTTCTCGCGGCCTCCTCCACCTCCTCCGTCCCGGCGCACAGGTCGCCGTACGCGATGTTATACCCGATCGTGTCGTTGAACAGCACGGTGTCCTGCGGAACCACTCCCACCGCCCGCCGAAGGCTTGCTTGGGACACCTCCTTGATGTCTTGCCCGGCGATCTTAATGCTGTTGTGTTTGTTCGGCCGGGGGGAGGGGGGGGGGGGGAGTCATGTTTTGCATGCCTTCGCCACCCGTGTTGCAAGTCCCACAAAAAGCAAAAAAAACTGTGACAAAAAGGGGCTCCGCGAAAATCGATGGTACCCCGCGCAAGCCCCCATGATCGGTTGCCCAGCGCACCATCTGGTGCACACCTTTGTCACTGCTGGTGCTCCTCACACAGATGGCTACGTGCCATTAAACTTGCAGCATACCTCAAGCATGTTGTGTTCTACACGCGCAGACATTTGGTTTGGCCTGGTTTCGCTCTGAACCTGGCACATGTCGTGCTGTCAAAAGTGAAAGAGCTGCTGCTTCAAGCCCGTTCGCAGCTCTCAGCACCAAACTTCACGCTGCTACCCGCGGGCAAAGGAGTTGACGATTTCGCTCGAAACTTCGCCAGAGTGTATTACATAGGCATAGGTAGCGTTGGGGGGTTGGCCAAATTTTGGATTGCCACCACGAGGGTCGTTCCAGTGAACCACTCTATCGCCTCTATGTCGACCAATCACGGCCGACGCGTCTACCTCCAATTTTGTTGGAAATCTCCGGCATGTTCCCCACAATTTGACCTTCAACGCTCTATCCGCGCTCAAAAAATGATCCCGTCCATTTTTTTTTTTCGGCACCACGCTGTGGAGACATGCCTAAGGTTGCTTTAGAAGGTTAGCCACTTTTTGGATCGCCACTACAGCCGGAGTTGTTGCCGAATAACGGCCTGTCCCAGAGGATTTCGGCGGCTGAGGGGGCTCCGCGTGATCGATGCCTTGTCGTGATAAAATAAAAGAACGTTTTTTGTGGGGACTTGCAACGCGGGTGTAGCTGTTAGACCATTGACCACGCGTCCGCTAGAGGAAGGGGTGAGCGGGGGGCGGCATGAGAGTATTTCCGGTGGCGAGAGGGGAAGCACACACTCGTGGCCTGCCCTGGTCATTCACCATTGGTTGGGAGTCACACCCTATAAAGACGGAGGACCGGTTATGGGGCGCAGACCAGGCCGTTGGGAAAGCGACGAAAGTCCCCCCGGCCATGGATCTGCAGACGGAGGGAGGTGCCGGGTCTGTGTCTCTGCCGCTCCCAATGGCAGGGCCCCGCCTCCCTTGCATCATCTTGCGTTTACTCAGTGAGGACCAACCAAGTGAAAGACAATGAAGCCTGAGAGCGCAGTATCGCTGAGTTGATAACGTGCCGCAAGTACGATTGCTAATGTTGGAGAACGTGCAGCCTTTGCTTTTACAAGGAGCCAAACGGAATCAGTTACCGCTGTTGTAGCGCGTGGTGTGAAGTTGAGAGAAGTACGAGCATCTGTGGGTCAGTTGTAGTAATCGCCGCATGACAGCACCGCACTAATAACTGGCCGACCCTAAACCACCTGTAACACATGCTGGGTCATCAACCCGAACCAAAATGCCATCCTCTGGAGAGGCCAATGCGGAAAAAAGAAAGCAGCGGGTAGCAGGTGCATGCTAGAAAAAAAATCACAACAAACGTGGTGCTTCATCGCATGCATGGCATTCAATCACGAACGCCACGCCACGCGAGCAACAGACGAAAAACTGACAACAAGACAGTACGTGGTATGCATACACGAGCTATCTTCGAATACCGAGAATGGGCTAATGCTGTTGTATCGTTACCTCCCGGAGTCGACGTCAAAGAAGCGGTAGAGGAGGCGTATGATGGTTGACTTGCCGCAGCCGCTGTGCCCCACGATGGCCACAGTCTGGCCGGCAGGAACCTGCATAGTCGACGAAAACAAGAGGGCGTTCGTTGGCAACGACGGACAGACGAACGGGTCAACAACAGGCCCAGAGCGTTCCAACAAGAGCGTTGCAACATGCTCCACCCATAAGCTTCCGTGTTGACTGCGGGGGGAATAGGGCAGCGTTTGGGACACGGAATCGCCCCAAAACTTCTAGAGTCATACCACCACTCACAAAAACAAACAGCAGCAGAGATATCAACGACAACAGCAAGATCGACAGTAACAAGCACCACTCATACACGACAACGACGACAATGATTGAAAAATAACGTCGACAATCTCGATGGCAACCGACAGACAATCAACACCTCGTGTCAACAACACAACACTTACATCTTAACATAACAAATTTGACAATTAACAACAAGGCAACAACATGCAACAAATCACGACATGTACTACACGAACTCGTGTTCGCTTGCCTCGAACGTGAGTCCCTTGAGGATCTCACGGTCGGGCCCGTAGCCGAAGCGAACGTCTGTGAAAGAGATGCCCCCGACGTCGGCGTTGACCAGCTCCGCCGCGTCTTCCCGGTCGGTCACCTTGAAAAAAAAAAAAAAGTGGGAACGAACAGGTACAAAACAGCCGGGGTGAGACTCACAACAGCCAGCTTATCGCACCATCTTTCGGCGCTAGGAAGTACGGGGACAGAGTAAAGAGAGACATTTAGTTTGATGTTTTTTTTCTGGGCGTTACGTAGTCAGTCGTTCCCATCGCTTCTTTTTCCCTGTCAGGTGCGCCTGCCAACCAGGGTGTGGGCGTGAGTCGGGTTTTGCCGATTCCGAGCCGTCGTCAAAATGGTGGCGTCTTTATTCGAAAGAAAGAAGCGACGTGCCGACGTGACCATTAAGTTTAGTCAAATACATATTCAAATGTGTGAAGATATTACCCGCGATGTTTGATCAAAGTCAATCAACGGTCTTCTTGTATTAAAAAAAATAACCACTTTTGGGTTTCTTGGGGGAGCGAGCGACACGTGTTTGCATTGAGGAAGGACGAGGTGGGTAGAGGGGAAGAGGTGGCATCGCGGCCATCTGTGAATTTTATACCGCTTGTAGCGAACATCGACGGAATCAAACAGAGGCAAGCCTTGAGGTGCAGCAATCATTAGTGTTGTAAATGCTGGGGTCGCGTACATGAACACGTGAAATCTGCATGGTGTAGCACAGAAAATTGGCACATCGTGCTCGATAACACTAAATAGTAACAAACGCGCGGCCAACGGCTGAAACCTGAAGTCTTCGTTCGTTCTGTCGCTCCTCGGCAGGCGAAATTCTACCGTCGGAAACAACAACACGATTACTAGACGTGATTACGTCATGCTCCCTGCACGTGTGCTTTCTTGTTCTTTCATTTTTTTTTGTCTTACGGGCTCTCGTCCTTGTTCCCAACTTGCTGTCGTTTCCCGAGCTCTTTCTGTCGGCCGGCCTGCTCATGCCTCCGGAAAACGACTGCGTTAGTAACTATTTTCATGTTTTCCACCGTGGGTATGCTTGAGGTGGCGTTCTAGCTCACTTCGCTCCGTGGGGGGCATTTCTTGTACACTAGAGTGGTCCCTGGAAGGCTGGATAGTGTCAAGGGATTTGGGCCGGCACACTTGAACTTTCTACCCGTGCCACACGACCGGCATCACTCTATGCGGCCTTGCACTAGCGATCAACCACTATTCACCGCAGTTTCTTTCGGGGGGGGGAGGNGGGGGGGGGGGGGGGGGGGGGGGGGGGGGGGGGGGGGGGGGGGGGGGGGGGGGGGGGGGGGGCGTGCGCGGTAACTTTAGCCTTCTGACCTTGCGAAGGGTTCTCTCTACTCGTGGCAAGTTTCTGTACCTGGGGGACCGTGTCGGATATCTTGAACATGGCCGTCATATCGATCAACGCCTGCCGGACCTCGCGGTACGTGCTCCCGACGAAGCCCAGGGGGATAGCCAGCTGGAAGAGGAGGCCGTTCACCAGGACAAGGTCGCCCACCGTGGAGTGACCGGCCGCTGAGAATGCAGAACAATAAGAAAGGGTAACAACAGATACAACCGGTACAACCGGGACCAAAAACACATTGAGGTTTTGAGAAAAAAAACAATACAAATGTAACACGACTTCCCCGTCCAAGCCAACATCACCCTCTCGAAAACGCTTTTCCCATTGACGTGTTTACACGTTGGTTCTCTCCGAAGAGCTGTCATCGCCGCTGTTTCGTGACAATGATAGGAAGGTTGTGTGCATCACATCCCTCGCCCGTTCTGTCTCACCCATTGTCATGGACGGATCAGGCCCAAAAAAAAACTCTCGTCCCTCCCTCCCTCCCTCCCTCCCTCCCTCCCTCCCCTCCTCCCTCCCTCTTCATTACGCGGGGCTCCCTTGGGGGGAGCAGGTGGTGATCCTTGGCGACACGTGCGATGCGGCGAGCATCGTACCTCTTGCCATGGGGGCCGACGTTGTGGTCCACGAGGCCACCAACACCATGCTACCCCCGCTTGACCAGGTGCGGATCCCCCCCCCCGTCGGTGTTTGTGCGGTATTTCCGCCGCCTCTGGCGCTGGCACGGTGTTGCTACAGAGAGGTAGANCCCCCCTTTCTCGCACTCATGTTTCCTGACGTGCGCCAGCAAAACCTTGGGCCGAAAAAGATACAAACGACAAAAAAGACACAAACGGCTACGCATGTTGCCCTCTATCCCCCCCCCCTCCCAGCCTTTCTCCCTCTTGTTTCACCTATGTCGGAGGCGGCCAGGGCCATGATGGCCGTGAGACCGGTGCTGAAGATCACGTGCTGGCCCACGTTGAGCATGCTGAGCGAGGTCTGCGTCTTGACGGATGCCTCCTGGAAACCCTTAAGGGACTCGTCGTAGCGGGACGCCTCGTGGGCCTCGTTGTTGAAGTACTTGACGGTTTCATAATTCACTAGGGAGTCGGTTACCTTGTTTTCAGAACAAGACGGGTACGTTCAAAGGTCCGGGGGGTAAAGAAAGTAACGTTTATACCATCATGGCCGTGCACATGGAGCGCGCACTTTTCCGTGCGAGCCCTCCAATTCCGTGCGAACGAGGCGGGACCGAGCACGCCAGGGTTTCGCCGACCAAGATAGGCAAGGACGATGGGGGCGCCGTGAGGTGTGTTGGGGGATGAGCTATGCATACACCTCTGCAAACCGTTCTCGCGTGGGCTTGGCTGTGTCTGATGAATCGGTGGACACATAGACAGAAAGAGCATAATCAAGGCTATGGCACATGTGTGCGGGAAGCAGATACGCGCACTGCGTATGGCGATATCTTAGGCAAGTGGCGCCGGTCGACTAACACTACCGATCAAATCCACAGGAACGACCTCGTCCGTCAAGCCTTGAGCGATGACCATCGGACACCGGCGGTCCTACATGAAATAGGGTCAATCCCAACCAATGAGACCCCTGAAAAGTACACTAGCGCCATGTTTGTATTGTTTTGCTTTCCCGCAAAAACAAACGTCCTTGGGGCTTACAGGCGACGGGTGCGCATTCCACCACAATAAGGCTATAGAGTGACTCTTGCGTGCCTTGCGAATTCCCCCCCTCACCGACACCCAGCAAACGGTGTGAGGCCTACACAGCCACACACGAACGGCATGTAGAATCGTGATGTGTAGCAAGAGGGCGCCTTTTCCGCCGCGTGGGACGAACAACAGCAGGACGGGGTCCTTTGCAATCAATTTAACAACTTGGCTATTGCACATCCCCCGTTCCCTTTTTTCGGAAAGCCTCTTGGGAGACTCTCGAGAGACCGACCCAAAAGGCCGCCATACCAGATTAGTCGAGACCAACTGACTTACCTTTGCGCTAGCCTCGTTCTCCTGGGCTATCATCTGCTTCCGGAACTTGGTCCTCCACTGCGTGATGCCGAAGGTGTAGGCGGAGTACGTCACGATGGTAGAGCAGCAGACGGCCGAGTACTTCCAGGAGGCCTGGCTCGCTAGGATGCCCGAAACCAAGCCTGTCACAAGCGACGGGGATGATGATTGTTGTAGTACTTGTGGTGGTGTTGGGCCTACGGTTCCAATTACTGTGGTCAGAAACATGTGACACGGTTCTCTAAGACGCCTGGCGCCACAACGCACAGTGCCACGCGCTGTTGCTGCTGTTGTATCATCGTCATGGTCATGTGGCGTCATCACCGCGACAAAAAAATGGCAGATGGGAGTGTCGCTGACGACCAATAACAAATAGCCACGTACCGGCAGCAGGTCCTCTCACGTGTCATAGAACACAACGGCAACGGTTTGTGCCGTAGTAGCGCGGTTTGCTGCCTGCCCACAAGTGTGTGCCTCTTCCACATGAAATCGTAGACGCGTTTGGCGTTCTTCGACAGTACACAGACGAGTGGGTATCTCTCTCTCAACCTACCGGCCGTGCGTAACTATCACACGAGAGCCTTGGGAACCAAAAAAATGGGGTGTTGCATACATGGTGTCGTACCCAGATCGGTCCTCGAAACATACAATTTTCAAACTCAAGCCCCCTGCGGCTAGTAGAGTGTGCAGGGAAGCATTGTTGCGGACGAACTCACCAATCTCGACGATTGTCGGGAGCACGTTGAACAGCATCGCAGACAACGTGTACTGGATGGACCGACCTGGAGCAATCAACGGAGCGAAAAATAAACAAAGTCCACGAAAACAACATATTGGAGGAGTCTTGAGACGTTTCGAAGCGACAAAGAAGGGGACACGCCGACCAAACTAACCGACAGGCGGTCCTGAAAAAAAAAAATAAAAGAGCGCCAGAAAAACATAGTAAAAATGTACTCCTAAACAACAAGGCGAGTATTTCAGATGGATCCTTCCAAAGGGGGGAGGAGTATGAAATGGAGTTTTATTGGAGTTGTAGAAGTGGGCATTGATATTATACGGCGAACAGGATGTCTGCGTGCTTATAGGAGAGGGGGTCTGCATATAAGACAGCTGCTCGCAGGACAGTCCTATTGCGCCCGATCACGTTCAAGCATCAGCAGTGCGAGGAGGAGCACAGGGATCGCTAGGCGTACGACAGCACTGCCAGCTGCTACCTGGTAGGACATTGTGTTTCCGGGAGCTAGTGTCGTCGTTTTTCGATTTTACCAGGAGATTTTTGCCGATTGGCGCACGGAGGCAGGCAGGGATGCACGGGGCGTATGAGTGGGAGAACGAACGGCGACAGCGGTACGGGCAGGGAAAACGCCCAAAGCAACTCCACGGTCCTGCGGTGCTACTGCCGCTACTTCTACTGCGGTGCTGGCGGCGGCGTCCGTCCTTCTGGCTCACAAAAAAACATAATAGAGCGACCGGAGGGGCGTTAGAAAAAAACAAGGCCGACTTGAGCCGGAGTCCAGCTCAGCTCATTTCAGTTTCAGAGCGGCTCCACTCTGCTCTGCTCTACTCTGTTCTCTCACCACCGCGGTCAATGATCCTGCTAACGGTGCCAGTGTTCTTCTCGAGGTGGTACTGCAAGCCCAGGTCGTGCAGGTGCTCGAAAACGTCTCGACCCACTCGTCGGATCGCTCGCTGGGCAACCACCGCGAACACGACGTTCCTCAACT
>CACKRE030000161.1:28488-40400 GCA_902602495.3 Ectocarpus sp. CCAP 1310/34 | reverse complement strand
GGTCGACGACCGTCCTTCACACGGACGAAAGAGGAAGTGCTTAAAGAGCGGCTCCCACAGCAAGGAGGGGCCCCGTGAATCGTCGCGGTGCCCCCTACCAAACGGTAATCTTACCAGTCTGCGTGACACAAAATCATCCAGCACATGTATCCAACAACAATGTTCGCAGACCCACGAACAAGAAATGGAGAGCAGAGGAAAGGAGGGAAAGGAGTGATCGAGAAGGGCCGAGCACCATGGGGGGCGAGCCATCCATCTCATCACGGAAAAGAAACACACGGGCTATTACAACGTACCGGTCACGGTAACAGTCGGTTAATCCGACCTATGGCAACAATATAAGAATAGTCTATCCTACGGACAATGGTCCGATGTACCATACACCTAGTCTATGGTTCAATGTATGACCCGAAGGTGTGTACAGTAGTGACCCGATTGCTGAATCAACATACCGAAAGCTATCTGAGTTGTTTACAGCAGTACAAATACTAATGACTGACATTGAGTATTCCGACATAATCTACCAATCTACCGAACCACGAGACTACTAGACTACTACTGTGCTGTGTGTGTGATCCTTCCTGGTGTCGCTCAACTACTGTCGTCGCTCACATGTGGCGTTCCCGCTGCTACGGGCGACTAACATCGCCACCGGTATTCAGATCTTCAGGGTGGCATATGTCACGAGTCAAGTGTGTCAAGTGCACTGGGCCCTTGGGTATTGTTGTTGTCGCGCGTCAAAGTTAGACTAAAGGACATCCAGCGAGTGGCCTGATCAAAACATGCGGCGAGATTCGTTTAGACCACATGGTCCGCAAAAATGAAACGGTCGATGTCGGAGGATGTCCACAGTCCCGAGAGTTACAGCCTCATCGCTGTTAGCCGAATGCCACAGGAGGCACACTACGCGGTCTGCAATGAGAGAACATGGGCCACCACCGGTGTAATCTAGATATCACACTGGTTTTGTCCTTCGCGACAGTCAGCACCGACACAAGCTTGAACTAAAGCGTGGACGAAGAAGTTAGTACCCGGGTATGCACAAGAAGAAGGTGCCGATCTCCATCCTGTTCCTCGCGATCTTTTTTTCGACTGTAGGCGGCCAATGCTACAACCAGTGCTCCGGAAACGGAGAGTGCAACCCGCAGGGGTTCTGCGACTGTTGGGACGGTTACGACGGGTGGGATTGTTCGTTCTTGAGGTGTCCGTCAGCCCCAGCCTGGGCGGATATAGCTTCTGGAACAGACGACGCCCACAACGACGCCGTGTGCTCCAATATGGGGCACTGCAACGGGTGAGGCAAATCTTGATTCATGCATGGATGCGCGGGGAGGGATACGGTACCGGTGCATGCTGGTAAACAACCGAAGCACCAATACGGCTCTCTAAGATTCATACGCAACTTATCGGGCGGTCGCAAAAAACCCACGTACCAAACCTACCGACCCGCATGTATGTTTGCAGCTGCACACGACATCACGTTGTTCATCGAACAAGCTTGCAGACTCTTCGAAAAATATTCCCCGCGCAGGGAGACCGGGCTCTGCGTTTGCCACGAAGGCTTCACCGGACGAGCGTGCGAGCGAATGTCTTGCCCAAACGACTGCAACGGCCACGGACAGTGCCTCTCTATGGCCGAGGCTGCCGCGGCGGAAGACGGAAACAGGCTTATCCACGTCGCGTCTTACGAGGCTTGGGACGCCGACATGATATACGTGAGTGAACATGTTGTGGCAAAATAGATTGTTTGCGTCGGAAGAAGGGTGTTGTTTTCCCTGTACATCAGCTAGTTCTCTCAGCAGTTTGTTGTGCTCACCCAAAAACGTTATTGTGAACCTGCACAAGGCCTGTCGTGCGTAGTTCTGTCCCCTAAGTGAGCGCCTTCACGCAAATAACTGCGGTATGGACTACGTCTTCAGCAGATTCTTGATTTCTAGAACGATTCTTGGCCCCTTGGTGGTGGTGTTGGCGGTGGTTGGTACCTTTGCACTCTTGTGGCACACGTGCCTTTTTGGTTAGGGCTGCACCGTCTTCGATGTAGGGCAAGGGCTGAAGTTTGTTTCTCATTCATCGTCTGTCGTCACATTCGCCCCGGCCCTGGTTGGTTGGAATACACATTGCTGCTTGTGCTCCTGAGTCCGTCAGGGCTGCGTCTGCGATGAAGGATACGAAGGCTACGACTGCAGTCTTCGGCCTTGCCCCGTGAGCGACAGCGCACTCACCTCCGGGCAGCAGGACGAGAGTGTGGTCTTGTTCTGCAGGTGACCCCAACGCGACTGAATGATGCTGGATGGGTTGGTTGTAGATTGAATGAGAAAGTGTGTCGTTCCGAAAGTCCTAGTAATAAAGGGCCTTTTTGGTAGCATTTATCTCGATCCCAGGCCCGAGCGTCGAGACTATCAGCTGAAGTGGTGAAAGATGTTTCAATGTCTCTCTTTAATGCGTGCTATTGCCAATAATAGGCTTTTGGCAGAAGGTAAGAGGCTTTCCCTAGCTGCTGAACCAACTTTAATCTATACCTGGTACTTTTGGTAGACAAGAGTTGGGATGGAACAGCAAGTTGGCATGAAAGATACCCAGGACTTTGGTGGAGATTCGAAGCAAGAACATACTGAGGACACAAATCGATATGTGTGGTGTATAGTCGCTCCTCTAGAAGAGGTAGCGCTTGGCTTAAACGAGCTTTCCAACCAAGCAGCATCATGAGTCAACACGTTTTGCTGGGCGTCTCCCACGCAACTGGACAGGTGCGGCGACGACTGCACCAACACCTTTCGGCTGCGTTACAAGGGGCAGTACGCGACAATCAGCCCTTTCATGAGCGCGGGAGAAGTCGCCGATAGGATAATGGCAATGTCTAGCGTCAAGGTAGGCGCGTTCTGGAACAAATTACCTCTCGTGAAATTGATGCCAGTCCATGTTGCTGGTCGACAATCGACAATCACTTGCCGTAAAGTGCGTCAACAACACATACAATGCCGAGTACTAAGCTGTGGAACATGCACCTTGCGAAGTTCATCGCCCGCCCTTCCCCCCCTCCCTTGTCCTCGCCACTCACCGTCTACACCCCTGTGTCTCCGCTGGGACGATGCACACGAACCACACCTACTTAGTCCGATGCTACGGAGTACACTTCTCCTCCGGTGGTCGCCACGTTTTCGGGCGCAGCCACGGTGTGCAGTTCCGAGGGAACGGCGGCAACAATCACGTTCACGAGGGACCCGGGAGATCTCCCTCCGGTGTTCATCAAGTTCGACAAGGTCACCTCCAGCGAAGGTGAAAAACAAAAATGGAAATACTGGAAACGCACGAGATACCTATGCATGTATGCTTGCCTCAGCCAAAACGAGGCCACGCTCTCGGAAAACGTCAATTCTAGCTCGGGCGTGGTCTACGGGGGGGACCTTGTACATACAGCAGTTTCGAAGTTTCCATGTTCTTATTTTTGGAGGGACATGGCTCGAAGACGCAAGCTGTTGGGTAGAGGTAGCCGACGTTGGACACGGTCGGCCTTGCATGGTTTTCCTTGCATTGTCGGAAAGGTTCGGCAAGAAAAAGGTACATTATCACCTCAGGCAACAAGGGAAGGCGATACGAAAGAGAACGACTGAAATTTGATACAATCCATCAAACACTGCCTGTTTGTTGGAGGTGGGGGTGTGTGGGGGGGTGTACTCAAAGTCGTGCATGCCGTAGTCGTTAGACCATTGACCTCGCATCCCTACAAAGCCGGGACGGAGCACGCCGGGTTCTCACCGGACCAGGCTCTCACATCACCAAGCGCGAAGCGCGGTGAGGTATTCGGCGAGGGTGCGCTGCATCCTGCTAAGGGTGTTCGGCATCTTGTGCGTACTTCCTTGCATACGGATGACAGCTGCGTATGCCTGTTTGTTGGGGTGGGGGTGGGGGAGGGTGAAACATACCCTGGAGTCTGATCGAAAACTGGTCTGTTTACTCGCATGAAGCGATCGATATCGATGGTGACAATGAAGATGTCAAGGTGAGCAATTGCTCTTGTCAGTGTCACAAATGCCAGTGCCAGGTTCATCGACATGTGACATGGTACAGGCGGTGAGTCCGAAAGGGGCAGATTCTCATACGGCGCGGGCGTTTAAGGAGTCGACCCGTTGACGTCGCCATTACGTGGTAACCCCAGTTCCCTCTGGGGTACCGCCAACTAATGCGGACGTCTGTTTCCATACTTCCCTATACTCGTTCCATCAATTCGTTCGAGTATGTTTCGGGGTCAGAGTTTCGATAAAAGAGTATGCACCGTGTGCGAATTTTCACTTTGTGTTTGGCGTTGCACCAAGACAAGACTCTGCTCAGCCTAGTATTTACACACAGGCTGTGGCGCAACTCCAACCACACACACGCGCGCGAAAGCGTCTATGCCTGCATCCATACGTGCCCCTGTCAACCCTGTGTGCTCTACTCGACTCTATTCTAGGCACATGTGGAATGTGAAAAACTCCCACCGACACACATGGCAGCCACACGACGATGATTTCTTTATATTCCGCCTCGTGCATTTCTTGTCGTTTACAACAACAACTACATTACCATTTCCAACCTACCTGTTGCTCTCTTTTCTACCAGGCTCCGATGTACACATGACGACGGAGGCGACCCTGGCGTGCACGTGCGTCGGGGCTTGCGGGGGGCACTTTCGCTTCGTCGGCGACAGAGGAGAGGCCACGGAAAAGCTTCCGTTCAGCGCGGGCGAGAGTTTGATACAGGTGAAATTGGCAGGACCTCAACTAGCCATGATATTGGTGGTGGGTTGGGACGCCATGCAAAGGAACGGATGTGAGGCCGTGGATGCTCAATCACAAGTGGAATCTTTCCCCCGAGGGTAAAGAGAGATTCAATGTCACCATCATCGTGTCCACAACGAGGGGGTTCAGCCCGCGAGCGAGGATGCTGCAGAGTATTTGGGGCAATACAAGAGCAGCGGGAGTGTAGCTGTGACCAAGACTATTGATAACTTCTTACATATGTCAATTATGTCAATCTCCTTGCAACCGTCAAACGTCCACCGGTACGAGTTACTATGGAGGTGCGGTAGCTACAGTACGGCACACACTGTGGGTAAGGGGTCAGGGTTTAGGCTAGACACCGGAGGGAACATTTGAATGGCGATCAGCTACGGTGTATGGCGTGCAAAGGAAGCTGGTGCCGTGCAGCGGCACAGGAGCGAGGAGGGGGGTTGTGGTGGGCTACGCGAGCAGTAGAACTTGCCGATTGACGGTACATCATGCCGTTTAGTAAGAGCAAATTCAGTCAGGATTTGTGAATTTGCTGTACAACGACGTGTTGAACCCACACACAACTATGTCGCGCTGGAAGCTTCATTCGCCTTTGTGGAAGTGTCCCTCCCCACTCAACCTCAGGGAAGGCAAAGAGTGTGCAGCATGCTCCCCCCCTCCCTACCTCCGTCCTGACAAACAGACGAGCGGTTGTCGTTGCGGCTACGTGACCGGAACGAAAGAGACGAGCCCTACAAGCGATACGCCGACATAACCCTTGTCAGCGCGACCTCTGCAACTCATAAGAGAAGGCGAAACGCTACTAGCTGTCGATAGCAGCTCTTCCGGTCAAGGACAATAGCGCTTCCTAGGGGCGAGTTCCGGCTAAAAACGTCGGACTCGAAACCTTTTCAACTCCGATCTCCCTCGCTGCTTCTTATCATCTACTCCAGGTGGCGAGACGTTGCGAGCCCATATTATATGACGGAAAACAACACACGACAAAGCCGCCTGCTTTCGCGTTCAATCCGTGCTCACCCTTCCTCCGGCACACGCACACCAACCCGCTACCTTTCCATGTTTGGGCGACTCAAACAACGCATTGAAATTCCAGACGGCGCTGTCAAGACTGTCGGACCTCTCGTCAGCAAACATCACAGTGACCATCTCGGATGGCTTAGGCTCGGCTTGCCAAGATTCGGCCACCGTCAACACCACAATCGCCATCGACCTGGACTATGGGAACTACCCTCTCAGGGTGATGAAGTACTTGATGTTGCGCGTTTGTGTTTCTTACGTGGTGGGTGCGGCTCAATCAGGCCATGGTTGCGTTCTCCAACCTTCGCCAAACCCCACGTATCGAGATTTGTGTTGGGAGAGCAGACACTCGGCGCCGCGGAAGAAGTTCTTGTCCTTCCCGGCGGAGGTTGACAACAATGATTGAATCAGTTGAACTAAGCAGACATTTCGCCAACAGCACCAAAGATGAAAGCACCAAGCAAATAATGAACGAAGCTCGTTTATTGCTTCCGAATGACCGATTTCAACAACGACAACGACAACAACAAAAACACAAACAGGTCGTTCCTAGCCTCTTCGACGACGACAGACAGCAGCAGCAGGAGGACGAGCAGCCGATGATGACTCTTACGACCAACGACGGTGACAAGGAGCAGGAATACTGCGCCGGTTTAGGGTCGTGCGACTTCAGCACGGGCCAGGTGTGGTGGTGTGAAGGCGGGGTCGCGGATGATGTGTGGTTCTTTGAGATCATGCCGGTGATTTTTTCGCGTTGGTGTAAGGTGATCATGCGGTGACGCGAGTAAAAAACATGGTCACGGCAGCGTGCGTGCGTAGCACGAGGTCGGCGTGATGCCCTGCCTACCCTCACCGTGCCCATGCATCCTTAACGCTGTCTCGTGCCCCTTGTTGCGCCGATACGGTACACGTACGCGTGTGACAAACACAGGAGAGGCGATCTTCATGTCGATCCGAGCAGCCCCCCCCCCCTCCTGAAAAATTCCCTTCAATATCGTGTGGATGTAAATTATATAGATTCGTCACTACTTTTAATAAATGCATGGCTCCCGGCAGTGACCATGGTGATCGAAGGAGATCATGTTGTGCCTAATGGAGAACACAACCTCTACGAAAGGGGAGTGGGCGTGGCGAGTGCCAAGGGGTCTCTGCCAAGCACCCGTGATGCGGCCGCAGAGCGTTCCCCTAGCTACCTCTGGAAGCGCCCACAGACATGCGAAGCTATCAACCACGCAAAGCATGTCGGCACCAAAGTTCCCGAACCCATCTCAACACCCACTCTTGGGAGGTAGCGTGGTTCTCATCTGCTCAATGACCGCGATCCACGGATGAAATTATTGCCCCACTAGAAACACGAGAGTCTGCGGTCTCGCGACCACGGTCATCACGACAGAGGAGCACCCCCGCGTCCCCCCCTCTTTCCTCGTCCAAAACTGTGGATGCGCGTTTAGTAGTCCGACGGCCAAAACCAAGCAGATATTCGAGTAACCCCCGTCCCGATCCTTTTTCCGCGGCATCTACGATCAGTGCACCTGCGACGAAGATTACGAGTACGACCAGGAGTACGGACCTTGCGGACAATACGTGGTTTATCATTCTCATTGGACCGGACGCCAGATGTGAGTTGGTTGGTCACACAGGGGATGTCCACTCAAACGCCCCGTCTTACATTGGATTGAGCGTGGATCCATCTCCAAGTAAATTCTCCCCCAATTTATCGCTGGACTAGGAGGAGTGCCGTTGTCGAGGATAGGTTCTTGTTCCTGCTAGCGATGCAGACGGTCTCCCTTCGTCCTGCCATTCATGATCATGCGAGGTATCTTGTATATCTCCCTGGGCGTCAACCACCTGACACTCCCAAGAAGTGTGGCCCATATGTCCATGCCATCTTGTTGTCACAGCAGCTTTCACTGTCGTTGCTGGCTCGTGGTTGTTACCGCCATCGTTGCTTTGTTGTCTCCCCGAAAAAAATCGTGCGCCCTGTGGTTGGCGCGTGGAATACATATCTCGTCCCTTCAGGTGCCCGGGATTCGTCCTGCGACCGAGCTTCCTAGCGCTTGGTACTGAGACGAACGAGTGGAATATCTATTTTACAGACGGGGGCGACAACTCCTCTCACCCTTTCACCGAAGATGACTCGTTCGACTCTACAGTCGTGTTGCCCGGGTACTACTGGTGAGAGAGTCCACCTACCCGAAAAGTTGGTTGTTGTCAATGTTGTTAACTTGTTGTCGAACGGCGCTGTCGCTTGAAGAATTACGGTGAGATGAGGTTTGCATTTGGGAGAGGGAGTGTTTGGGACTCGTCTAGATGTAACGCGTTCATGCTTCTCTTTGCCTCTCTTCATCTGTGTCGCAAGGTGTTTGTTTCTGACCCTGGTCCTCTACCTATCCCCCCGGTGCGTGTGTGATATGTGTGGGGCGGGAGGGCTGCAGGTACAACGAACTGCGGGACGGGGAGACTACAGATGACACCCCCGACAACGGGCGCATCATGTTCGTCAACGCCACTGACAACACAACCGATCTCTCCAATGCACTCGCTCTCGACATGACGTACCGAGTGCTGTACTACGGCCACGAAAACCGGGTGGGCGAGTGGAGAGATTTTACAAAGGGTTGCGAACACGGGAAAGACAAAGAGTTTCGAGATAGCTGATGCCGCCACCAACTGGATAGAAATTGTACTGTAGATTAGTAATGCCGGCGAGCCGGCCCAAGAGAAACCGAAACATGATCATGTGGTTCATGAGGTAAGGTTCAGAAGTTCACCACATCTAGATCTCGAAGCGTCCGCCGAAAATGTTGTGCAAACTTGAAAAATCGCGGCCGGCAGGTGATGCGAATACCCCTGCCGAGCGACCTGGTCGACGAGGAAATATGGCACGCCGCCAACGGCACGGCCAACGGCCTTGCGGAGGCGTTCGTCACCCTACCCGGCTATGAGCGGCCGGGCTACCTGGAGATGGATCTCAGGCCGGACAAGAGATACCTCTACTTGACCGTCCCCGGCAACGACAGCGTGCCGGATGGAAGGGTGAGTCAAGTCAACACGAAAGCGCACTGCTTCCTTGGGGAGGCGTGTTGTATGCGCAAAGAACGCGGAAGAGGTGATAGGTGTCCATGCTGCTGTCTGAAGGCGGTATGCAATGTTCTGTGTCGAAGCGCGTATTGTCGACTCTGTTGTTTGTGTTCTTCAAAGTTTTGATGAGCAGTATGTCTTGTTTCTTGACGACGCAAGCCGAAATGTGGTAGGTGGGCGAGTTGTTGTGAAACGGCATGAGGATTCCAGCCATACCTCATCGAACACACAACGAGTAAGAAGGAGAGTTTCCTCTCTCACGTACAACTGTATCACGTACTTGATGCCCCCCACTCAGCATTGAACAAATGCCGGACGAATCTATCAGTGGTTTTCATCTCAAAAAGCGTGTTGATGTCTAGCCGCCCACCATCCATCCCTTGATGACACCCTGCTTTGCGATGGTGCTCAAGCATCACACGCCGCAACATACTTGAAGTTTATTTCTTGCCGACGGCGGCAGCTGTGATCGGGCTCCGTGCTACCTCTCTCACCCCGGTCGAAACCCTGGGAATTCTCCTTGATCCGTGTCTCCCTGGCTCGACTTCAAACCAGTGTCAAGACAGAGGCTTAGAAATGGGCTCGAACGGCAGCGAACCCCCCACTTGTCGCCAACGTGTAGCCAAGGCGGGCTCCAACATTCAACGCTTCGCGACTCCTTGGTTGTATCCCCTGCCTCAATACACAAATTTTGTTGACAGACTCTCTAAAACCATCAGCAATGGCCCCAGCAACAAGGAATCTTACCGCACGTAACTCTCACCAATTGCGCCCCACGTTGATGCCAACTCTAATAACAGGCTGGAAACGAAACAACGCATGGAACCGTACAAGCTCCCGCAAGCGACAATGTCGTGAAAATCCCTGACCGCTAGAGTATCGTACCCCTACATCGCTCACCCTAAACAGGTGCTTCGAAAGAAGCTTTCGAACGACAGCGACCCCATGAGCTACGAGGACCTGTCCGGTCCCATACAGTCCGGGATGATCGACCTGGGGTACAACCTCACGGATCCGCTTGGGATCGCTCTGGACCTCGTGGATGAAAAGGAAAGGCAACGTGTACCACGAGTTGTTCGTTGGTCCTACAGAATGTCGTTCGATTGGTGGTTGTCGTTCAAAGTGCCTGATCCTGATGGAGTCGTTGTGATTTGTCGAACGAGGTGATCACTCGGTCGGACTCTTTCTGAGTTTGTGGTGGTGCTGTCAAGCGCGGTTAGTTGATGAGGGTTGATTGGATTTCGGTCGATCAAAACGTTCGTTCACATGCTGTCGGGCAACATGACATGATCGGTATCGGTTCATCGAACGACTGCTCGTGCAATATTAAGCGTCCCGGATATTTGGGATAAGAACGATAGCACCTTTTCCCCCCTCCGTTGTGTTGATCGGTATATGTGTGTGTGCGCTCGTTGGTCTCAAGACTTGACGACGGTGAGTCACGAGGAAAAATTTGTACCCTTTAACACAACGCCCCCCCCCGTCCCCTCCCCCGTGCCCGAAGAATAGATGGCGGCCACAAAATTGCCAGAAAGGAAAGGGGGCAAGGCAACAAAACAGTATCTGGGAAAAGCAGCCGGGTTGTTAAAGGAATCCCACTAATTCTGGTGTCTCGAGTAGGTGTAGGCCCAAAGGGCAACGAACAAATGAGTGCGCCCGCCCCGAGAAGTACATTCATTTCCCACCGGCCACCCCCCACCCTCCTCGCGGCTGCTAACAGAAAAGGACGCCGACAACATGCACTATTCGACCAACCCTTGTGTGTGGCATATGTCGACCTGTGTTGACCTTATTATGTCCCCTTTAGCTCAATCACGAAACGAAGACGGCATCAGGATAGAACAGCGTACACGCAGCACCAATTTGAGGGGAAAGAGCCCATGTCTGCCCTCAACAACTTTGTCGTCAACAAGGACCACTATATGTCCACTGTGTCTGTTATTTTCCAGCCTCATTTAATATGACTGATACTCGGACGGGGTGTGGCTCGGGCTTCTTCGTTGCCCTTGTCCACCCCCCACCCAACGCCCGTGGGAGGCATCGAAACAAACGATGTACTGTACCTTATTTCCTTCCCTCCACAACTTACTGAGTCTCCCCCCCGGCCCTGACTTCCAATGGTAAACGGAGTAAGAGGGCGACGAAAGACCGATATCCCCACTCATCACTCGCATACCGTGCCCACCTCACGTCCGCACGTGATACGCAACAAAACGAACAGATCTACTTTGTGGACGCTCAGGTTCGAGGGAAGGACGGAGGAGAGGACGGAGTGGTCATTAGATGCGACCTGGATGGGACCTCGGTGGAAATTGCCGCATCTCAGAACATGTCGGATCCACGGGTGAGGTGTGGCGTTGTTGTTGTTTTTCCTCTGTTGTTGGGCGGAGCTGCGTGACGTTGGCGCGGTGTTGGTGGAAGGCATATCCTGCGTATGAGGATCTATCTTTCTTGAGTGCAGAGGACTCCACATCGTCGTGAAAGTCGCTGTTCCTGCCGACTCGTCCAGTACTGCTGTGCAGGGTCACACGTTCGTAACATTTCCCCTGTTTGCCCGCTTGCTGCGATATTTCGCACCATTCCGACCGTCTTTCCCTTTCAGGCCCTCGTGCTAGACGTGAGGCTCGCCGTTATGTACCTCACCGACACGCACGTCCCCTCGATCATGCGGGGAAACATGCGGAACTATACCGACGAAGGGGTGAGCGTGTCAAAGCAGCCGAGGGAGAACCGCACGTCCGAGTGTGTGCGATGTGCGTGCTATTCGCAGATATATATTTTTGTGGTATGTGTGACATAATATTCAAAAATAGCCAATCCCGAAATCCCCACCCAGATTGTCACGATATTGAGCGGCGTGACCCAAGAGCGACGCGGCGAGCTCCGAGTAGAAGACTACTACCAGACCCTAACAGACCCGCAGGCCCTCCAGCTGGACACCAGGCTAGAGGATCTCGACCTGCTGTACTTCTCCGACTACGGGACGGGATATATTTACTCGGTGAGAGCTAAGGAGGCCAGTCTGGTGACCCCCCCCCCCCCCCC
>CACKRE030000161.1:16470-28467 GCA_902602495.3 Ectocarpus sp. CCAP 1310/34 | reverse complement strand
CCCCCCCCCCCCCGCCAATCCCACCCCCAGCAAGCATGTAGGTGTCCAAGATGATCATCCGCAGGCAACAGGTACAAGGGCATATCGCGCCTTTGCGACCTTCAGATACCCAGCAAATTCCTACCTTTTTCTGTCCGTTTTGTTGTTAGAAGTTGCAGAGTGGTGTGGGTTGTTTCGAGCGCTTCTTTTTTAGAGGACGGCCGTAAGGAAACAGGAAGATGCAAAGGACCCGAACTCATTAGCTTCTCCTAAAAACCGCTTGGGCGTTTGAGTACCTTACGTTGACCGCGACGCCAATGCAAATGCCGATGCTGATGATCTCCCCACTGCCGGCGCGGCGTGTTGGTGCATGTATATGTCGCTGGGATGGCGGTGCGACATGGGAACCCCACTGTGTGTTGTGTGTGTGTGTGTGTTTTCGTCCTATTTATTATGGCGACAGTCCCCCCATTTTCGTGGTGAGACGTGTACTACACTCTTCAGCGTATGTATGTATAGTACTACACTGTTCAGTGTATTTTTCGTACAACTACAACCATCCAGGGTCACACAGGAGGGGGTAAACACCAGGACTTTTTTCTTCTTTTTATTTCTTTTCATGCCCCACCTTCCTCCTGCGGTGCGTGCTGAATACTGGTTTTATCGCGAGAAGGGTCCAGCCGTCCCTTTCCCTCGTCAACGGTGCTAACGTCGAAGTTTGGTACTCACGAGGGCTTGTCAGCTATATTTCGCTTTCACCCGCACATTTCGTAATTTTTTCACCCCATGCCATATGGGGGTTCGAACTCACGACCTCTGCAACTAGCGGATTACGAGGATACCACTAGATCACCGGTGCGACCGGTGACACTATACACACACAACTAATTATTCCCCAAAGCGACTTTTCTTTAAGGACGGGGTTGATTGACGGAATCCAGAAGCTGTCGTGCCCGAGGAGGCAATCGGGCGAGAGCGGGGTGCACTCTCTCTTGCTCTTGACGGTGGTACAAGGGTTCGGTCCAAATGAACTTGTGGTGTAGTGGTCGGCGGCGAGGAAGGCTGAAAAACAAGCGCATCGTCAGGTCTGCCGTTGACAACTTGTGAAGCGTTCCACTTCCCTCACTTGTCCAATGCGCCGTGTTTCTATCCCGTGTCGATGTTACCCCGCTGGAAGGTCCTCCTTGTACCCATAGCACTACCACGTTTGCTCTCTCCATGTCGCATGCGCTTCTCCCTCCCAAACTCTCGGTTTGACCAGCATCCCTTGTTTCTCTACACCTGGGGTTTGTGCGTGCTGGTTCCGAACAATACTGATCGCGTGGTCAGACCGACTACCAGCTTAGCCTGCAAGGGATATTTGTGACGCCCCGTGTATGCATACCGTCACCACCACAGTGCTTCTTTCTTTTGTCCAATGGAAATGCTTATCCCTATGTTCGTTCTTTCTCTTCCTTTGCTTTTTAAGATCGATCAACGAACTCCTGGTGCCGCCTTGCTCTTGTTCCGTTCGTTTTCTGTCTTTCTTCGGCAGGTTGAAACCGACGGTAACAACGCGAACGCATTGGTGCGCATGGGCAGACCCAAGTCTTTCGTCTTCGACCTCGGAGAGGGCTACCCTACTTTCACGCTCTACTACGACTGTCACGGCCACGGCGTGAGTTCAAAGCACACCGACAACGGAGCCGTAAAAAATGACAAGAATAGAACTTCAGCACAACAGCCAGTGGCTCCTATAGTACAGAGATGAAGACGAGAGGATAAACGTTCGAATCGTCGAGCAAAGCTTTCGCTTTCGTCGTAGGTTCGCGTACTCACACTCATTTCTTTGTTTCTGGACCTACTGGTGAACACGAAGGTCGCGATGGTTCTTCTACATGACCTGAGAGCGTCGTTGCCGCTGGATGCGGTAGAGATGCACAAGAGTCCGGTAGTATTAGAACAACAAACAGCCAGCTATGATTGTTCGACTAGTAAGCGTCGAGTGTGTTGACCATAATCTCCAACTCAAATACAGCATTTGAGAAAAGAATGGAAGTTACGCCACACCAGACGTTTTCACCGAAAAATGATGGTATCATCACGTCTCCGTGTTGTCTCCACGCGGTCGGCGACACGCTCTTGCAGACGGTCCAAGTTGTCCTTCGTTTCTTGTACCACAAGCTGCGTAGAGAGGTCATAGCTGGCTCTGAGTTGAAGTCGACTACAGGTGCAACATCTCACAATTCACAGACGACGAAAACGATTACCTCGACGTCCTCAGGTGTGCAGCGGGGCGCCGTACTTCACTTGTTCTTGTGACGACGGGTGGGAAGGAAACTGCGCGCAGAGATCGTGTCCGGAGGTCAGAGCCCGTTTCCGCCCCCCTGTTCTGTCTGCCTCCAGTTTTGTTCCTACTATGCATATCGTTGGAGAAGGTTTTCGTTTTTGGAGCCTAAGTCGCCGTGCGGGGACTTTTAGCAACCTATAGTTTCCCGTGCAGGATTTCGACGAATAGATGGGCGAGCAACAGCTTCACCAGGCTCGCCGTTCTCGCGTCGGCAGCTTCCTTGGTAGCTTTTGGCAGCTTCCTTGGTAGCTTGGCGCATCCAGCGTACTTCACATCGTATTTTCGATTCCCGAACGCTACTTCTGTGAGTCCCTGCCCATACCATCGTGCCCGACAACAACCCTTGGTCTCACTTGAATATCAGTAGTACGAGATCGACAAAGTAGTGTGGAATTAAAAGCTCTCACGCCTGTGGCGTCTCTCCTTTGCCCAGGGCCCGGCTTGGTTTGACGAAGCAGCCACCGACGGGACGGCGCACGCGTACGCCGAGTGCTCCGCCCGCGGCGTCTGCGACCGCGAGACGGGCGTCTGCGCGTGCAGCGCTGGTTTCACAGGCGATGCGTGTCAGGTACGCCGGGAACCGATTCAACGAATTTGAAATATGCGAGAGAGGCAGGGACGGCCGTCGAGAAAGCAAAGCAAGAACAGCGCAACACTGTGCCCCCCACACACCAATAGTACGCGTTGGGTTAATATGCTTAAGGCAATGATGCACAGCCGCACAAAGCAGCAACCTCTAGGCAAGCTAGATGCGGTCCCTACGAATGGTACACGCTGTTGTTTTCCTGCCACATCCTACATGTGTTTTAACTATTTTGACCGTCCTCGTTTCCCTTGCTCTGCCCCTTTGCCCCACCTCCGCCCCCGCTTTCACACGCTTAGCGTATGACGTGCCCCAACGACTGCAATGGTAATGGCAAATGCTTGTCCATGCGGCAGCTCGGGCTGTTAGCGTTAGATTCCGACTACGTGCCGAGCCCGTTCGTGTACGGCTCGACGGCCGGAAACCAATTAACGTGGGATGCGGATGCTGTGTGCGGTTGCTACTGCGACTGGATGGTGAGCGGATGAGTTTGGTGGAGAGTCTACATGGCAGGCGAAGGGGGGGGAGGAGAGGGGGGAAGCCACGGTAGAGTGAAGAGAGAGGGGGGAAGGGGCGGTAGGCAAACGCCGAGGAACGCTATGCCAGATATTTGCTGCCATAGGATCGTCGTTGCCAACACTGAGTGAGGGTATCTCAGAATTCAGACGTTTTGCCTTGAGGTATCCACCCGCAATTCCACACACCGTCCAAACGAGTCACCCCTTGCATCTTTCCCCCATAGTCTTACTGAATACTGCCATCTCGTCACCTCTGTCTTTCGTCAGCACAAAGCAAGACAGTATCCCCATATAGACTCCTGCAGCACCACCCCCCAGAAATTCTGCCAAGACTGCTTTACCGCTGCTCTCTCTAAATTATATGATCTCCTACCTCTGGGATGAACCATTGAATCGTTTTGTCAGGGGTATCAAGGTGGCGGTCCTTCGTATACAAACCTGTCTGATTGGACAGGCTACGACTGCAGCCGGAAGTCTTGCCCGACGGGGGACGACAGAAAGTAAGCAAGATTTACTTCGCTGCACACCACGTCGTGAGATATAGAGCAGCAGTCATTTCCGAGTGGCGTAGAACATGTACGTCGAGGATCTAATACCGCGTTACCCAAGCATATGTTCGTTCGCCCCTGGCGGCCTGCCCAGCGGAACGGAAGGACGAATGCGTGTTGATACTTATCTCCTTTCGTGTGCCTCCTTCTCTGTCCCTTCACAACTAAAACACAACCAGGGCCGCGATGTTTAACTCAACCGACTTTGAGCGGCAGAACCTGACGTGCACCCTGGGCAGCGGCGTCGTGAACGCCTCCTTCTCAATCTCATTCAGGCAGGGGACCACCAACTTGATGACCGGAAATTCTACTCTGCTGGATCTGGAACAAGCACTGGAAGGCCTGAGCACCATCGGAGACGTAGAGGTGCCCTGAACACTGCCACGGGTGTTTCTACGATAGGGTAAACATACAAATAGTGGCGTGCGTATGGCCATGGATATGCAGCCACGAAGATTGTATTTCGGCTGCATGCATCGGATCTCGTGCACCACGGGATATCACTTCGTCAAGAACGAACCATGGTCAGCAGCTGCTCCTCTCCTCGTCGTCCGTGCCATGCCAACGTCATAGACGAGTGCAAAAAACAAGCAACAAAGGTGCTCGTACCTTAAGCCTATATCGCCATATCGCCGAGCGGTCTGCACCGTCCTCATTCCTGATCCAACGATTGATCCACTTTGACACACACCACTTGCCAGCTCTCCTCTGTGACACGGTGATTCATGCTTAGACGCCCCCCTCCCCTCACATGTCCCCACCCCATTCCATCTCGTCGGCCTCCCCCCCCAATCACTTGCCCCCCGCCCCCCCACCAAGGTGACCATGGTAGGGCACGACAGCGATTCCCACGCCACCGCAATGCTCTGCAACTCCTCCAGTGGCCACCCGGCGTCTATCGTCTTCAAGACAGAGCTCGGAGACCTCCCTCTCCTCTCCATAGCCACGTCCACCACCTCTCCCTCCTCCTCCGACGGCACCGTAAGCCTCGAGGTTGCCGAGGTCACCAAAGGCACCAAGCTCGACGCCGAGTGCTCGCGGCACGGCTATTGCGACTACGCAGAGGGAGAGTGCGTGTGCTTTGACGGCTGGGCCAGCAGCGACGGCGACGGCGCAGTCGGGCACCGGCGGGATTGCGGGTGGTTCCCCGGCGAAGCGGGTGCCGTGGAAACGGTCTAGCTCCTGTGTCTAACCAAGAAGGGGTGATCGACCTTTATGGAGACATTTAACCTGTTGCTTAGAAATATGTTCCGTACGATCGATGGCGGAAGGAACAGGATATTATTGTACATCCCCTCAGAAGGGATGACGAAGTCCAGGGAGTTGCTGCTTGGTTGGAGCACCGCAGGACTTCATCAACCCCCAATTTTCTTTCTTTTGTGACCCCGATGAGAAGAGGTCAAAGTTCTCCCCAACGGACTTGCCGCGGAGCTGCTAGTATGTCGACCGGTGGGAGGTAATTCGCCTACGCGATGACCGATTCTCGGTTGGGGTTGGATGAGATGGCGCCCGCGCGGGGGGGAGGCCAAGGGTGAGAGCACCAACAACGGACAATGAACATCTCCGCTAGCACTGTAATCTATCTACGATTGTTCTACAATTTGTCTTCCTTTGTCCGTGGTATAACAGAGGTGGGCATTGTAGCAGTAGCCGAAAGAGCGCAAGAGGGCATACCGAATACACAGAGGGAGAATGACACCCACGTTCGTCGTCCCCCATTGTTTGTCCTGTCAATGATGTGTACGTAAGGGGGTAACCTGGGAAGTTTATGGGGGTGTACGTACATACGTCTGTCTGTCAACCTTGTACATGTTGAAGTGGGGCGCATGAGGGTGGACTTTCAGCTTGTTGCCAGGATCCCGCTCGAATTATTCGTGAGAGACTGCCTGCCGAATCCGTACAAAACAAATCGTTCAAAAATCTGTTTTGGCAGGTGTATCATCTGCTTGGAGCAGATGGAGGTCAGGCGTCATTGATGAGAAAATCGCAAACCCATCAAGTGTTGGAAATTGGCAATGGTGCGAAAATTGGTGATGGGAATACCCTTACTCCGTTGTGAGCAAAGAAAGGCCCCTGAAGTGGTGAATAACCGTTCACCAACGGAGGTAATTTCGCTCTTATTGCAATGTGGCAAGGATTGGCCAAGCGTGGCTAACATTAGTCAGCCTTGCTAGGTTGAAAGGTGAGAGTGAGCTTCAGGGGCTCGCTTCTACCCTCCGGGTGGTCACAGCAGACGGAGGGTCTTTTCGTTGTAAAGGTCTTCAGACCAGGAGAACGTCGTTCGGAGGGTCACGGATCTATACGGTTGTATGTGCGTCCCTACTACTGGGAAGATACCTATATCCTGGTTTCCACATTGCCCCCCTTTTCGTTCGCCGGAAATCCATCTTTATTAAAAGATGGTTATTGGCGCTCATTCTCAAGTGAATGAGGGAATGCAAGTGGAATTGGATTTAGGTTACTCCTGGTTGTAAGACACCGCTCGTGAATATGATTACTTCCCCCTCCTCATCGCTGCCGTGTTGAGAAAACACGCGTTACGTTACAACGAGGGAACCCGCACATACCCGAGAGTCATACGCGATAGATTGTTCCGGAGTCACTATGTTGTTGTAAAGTAACTCGACTACACCACATTGATTGGTGATTGTCCTCGTGTCTCCTATTATTCACGAGCAGATGCTTGTCTTATGATACAGTTTGCAAATCCCTTGCTTTCAAGGTTGAGATTTGCTGCGGTGTTTGGCTCGCGTTGACCAAACATACCGCTTGGGCGTTGCAATATTTATTGCTGGACGAACTTAACAGGCGCACGGTGCGATGACAGTTTTGACTGTTTTCACGACTCATCAACAATGCTATTTGGTTGTGACCCCAAACAGCATCTAGAATCGTGTGCTTGACTTTCCTTGCCAGCGGTTGACCCAAAACAACCGCTGGTATAGCTTCCAATTTGACGGTTGCTATTCCTTTCACCGTGTGCTATTATGCATTGTTGATAAATATTTTTTATTCGCCTTTCGTCCTCTTTTCACCTGTAGCCATTCGGCTACGCTGCCAGGGTGGGGAGGTATCACCCTGGCAAGGTCACTCTAAAAGACTACCTTGCAGGCTTGACCCGGTTGCAAGGTGGGTACCCTGCCAGGGTACCGATTCCACACGCTGTGCGTACCCTGTCACTCAGGGACCCTCGCGGGGTACATACCCTGGGATAACCCTGTAGAGACCACGGCAGTTGTACAAACGGCGCCGAAAAATTGGAGCTTTCCTTTTGAATATTTCTTTCATTTATATTCTTGTCGCGTGCCTCGCAGCAGCATTTGGTGCTCCTACACGTACAAAACGCTCATGCTTATCCACGCCATTTGCAGTAGGATACATCCCTAAACCCAACCCATCAATAAAAATCTGCAATATTGGGGCTCACAACCCAAACTTGGACGACCACTTTCGACATTGCAAAACGTAGTCACGACGTGCACCAACCAACTCAGGACGCAATGTGAACCACACGATCTATGAACATTACGACAAAAAAGCAGTTAAAAAAAAAATGCATCAACGCACTCATTGACTACCAAAAAATCGCACTCCTTGCCTTCAGGTTCAAGAAACTTGCAATCACCCGCTCAAGCCCACAGCACCCGCTCAAGCCCACATTCTTGTGCACGCGGAGACTCAACTCAACGAAAAAAAGCTCCGACCAAACTTGCCCCTTGTCCGTAGCACCGCCATACTTGGGCGCCCCTCCCCCCCCGGCGACACGCCAAACAACCTCTGGGTTGTGTGTATCACGTCCAAGGTACGCACGCACTTACCGAATTGCAGGCGTATGACGCGTGCCTCGATAACACACGTGACAAAAAAAGAGTGCCACTGCTGCACGATTTAGACTGCCTATAGACGATTATTGCCGAACGCTATGTACAAGCAACCTGCTCCCTCCGATCGCACCGAACACCATACCAAGCGCTAAGCCCGAGAACATTGCCAGCGATTTCGCGACCCATGCGGATGCTGAGCGCTGGTCCGTCCATCTTGTCGAGAAATGCGGAGAGCTCGGCGTCGTCGACGTGCACGTCTGCGGCCAGGGTCTCCTCCACGATGAGATTGTTGTCCCCGCAGGCGTACGGGGACAGGAAGCGCACATCTTGGGGTTCCCGTAGTGCGACTTGGCGATGGTCAGGAGTCCGGAGGCTATGCGACGCGGGCCCGTCATGAACTGCAGCATGGAGTACCAAAAACTTTTCCAAAGCACGTAGGGAAAGGGAAAGCATGGATGCGCAACGACATGAAACAAAAAGTTCATGTTTGATGCCAGAGTGGACGAAAACTCGGTTAGGTAGGGTGACAAGCAAAATGTGTGACGAGCATAAAGAACACGAGAATATTACTGTTTTATTCCGTGACGTACAACACGATTGTGTTGGAAACAGCGCAAGAGTAGGTGGTGGTGGGGGGGGGGGTCTGAAAAAACGAAAATATCACCCACGGGGCGACTCTGATTGGGGGATTCCGAAACGTACAGAAGAAAACGGAACACGTCACGCCTAAACCACATCTATCTGCACGAAACAACACTTCGGAGTAAACAAATCAAGAGGGGCGGGGGGCACTCACTGCATGCGCGCTGTCACGCAAACCTTACCTGCTCCTTCAAACCAGCATGATCGACGTGCACGAAATTGCTGATAACTCCAAACGATCGCCATAGTCTAATAGGTCTGACTCTGGGCCGTAACCTCGTAAACGCAGCCGATATTTGTAGTTGTGTTAGCTTTTCGAGCCTGGGCCTGTTTTATGGCCTACTACTTTGTCAACGACGTATCGGGCAATTTTCGGTTGATTCACGCCGGTTTGTTTCAGTGACGGCAAAGAAAGGAATTTGTTCCCCCAAGAATATTTAGCCAGTTTTTTTAGCTGTGGTGCTGGAGGTTTCTGCCGTGCATGATACTGCTTCAAATGGGCGAGGTGTACGGATGTTTCCCGCGCATCGTTCCTTCGTTCTACACGATAAACAACCGGTGACAGTTAAGAGCAAACGGTAAATGGTCCTCTCCATGGCAAAAGCAGTTTCGGATTTGGTCCGTCAGTGTCCTAGTATGGCTTGTATACTAGCACTTGTTGACCAGGTTTGAACACTGGATACTGCGGCAACTTTTTGTTTTTCGCAGCTTGTTTTTCAGCACGTCCCGTCAGGTTTCGACGCGCGAGTTCGAACGCGATCTGCAGATTGTCTCGTGTTTGTTGAGAAAAACTCTCGGTATCGGCGGTTGCCCCGACGTGTGGTATCCCAAGAATTACATCTACAGGTAAATAAATAAATGTGGTTGGCGGCCGAACATCAAGAAAAACGGTGTCTCATACATGGTTATACTAAACGATGTGTTGTACGCTAGTTGTACCATCCGCAAGAGTCCCGCCCAGTTATTTCGCTCCATGGAACTGTGCATCGCCAGAATTGCGTGCATTGTGAAGTGCACTCGTTCTGACACTGAATTTCCTTGTGGCCGATACGGTGTCGTCCGGGTTTTCTTGTACCCGAGGATTTCCTGAAACTGGAAAATGATCTTGTTTTCAAATTCGGTGCCTTGATCAGAGTGCAACATTTCTGGTGGTCCGAAGACGCTACTTATCCGATCAATTATTACCCTAGCTACCGTTTCGGCAGACTTGTTCGGAATGGGTGTTAAGATTGCGAAGCGTGTGAGATGGTCCATCATAGACAGGACATATTGCACTTTACACTTCCTGNTTGTTTTCAAATTCGGTGCCTTGATCAGAGTGCAACATTTCTGGTGGTCCGAAGACGCTACTTATCCGATCAATTATTACCCTAGCTACCGTTTCGGCAGACTTGTTCGGAATGGGTGTTAAGATTGCGAAGCGTGTGAGATGGTCCATCATAGACAGGACATATTGCACTTTACACTTCCTGCAGATCGACCGATATTCGTTCAAACGGTCGTTGTACAGGTACATGACCTGTGGGTAACTTCGGACGGCGGTGGGCCGTTTTCCTGCGCTGACAAGCCTGGCACTCTTCACACCAAGTTCGGATGTCGCGATTCATAGATTTCCACCAGTATTTTTGACGAATGCTTTCGTACGTTGGTCGGTAAGCGAGGTGTCCTCCCGAAAGGGCATGATCATGATATAAGCATCCATCACCAAACCGATTAAGGAATGAATGTGGCAACACTTGCTGATCCCGAAGTGTACTCCTTTTCCAAAGGTGTCCTGGCAAATATGTTGTATATGTCCGCGACTTGGAAGGGAGAGACTGAATATCGCTTGTGTTAGAAACGCAGAAGCAAGAGAAGAGAAGAAGAAGAGTGCTTCCGGAAAACAGAGAAGCAGGGGTCACAAACACAAGAACCCCAAAATGGTATGTCTACGTTCCTATCTGCGAATATATCCGTTACTGCGGTCGATCAATACCTGTCCGTATCCAAACACACGAACACCCTCCCTGGTTTTTCACGCAAGTGGCAAACCATCCGTGGGGCATGGTTACCCCTGATCAGACCTAGGGACTCTAAACAGTAACGGTGCAAGGGAAAACCCGGCCATCCGGATCAAAAACCCTCGCCTACCCTAAACATATATAACCGTCGCTATCACGGAGGATTCCAACGGCCGCACTTCCAAGACAAGATCAAGGCAGGACAAATTGTACCGGGCACGGGGATTACGCATCTCTCGGTAGCGCTACGGGCGCTTCTAGGCTCCAACCTCGAGTGACGTGCCGGTAAATCCTTCCTGCGTGACGTATCATGATCATAAAGTCCAGTGCTAAACAACAAAAAAAAAACAGACCACTACCCCGGGATGTTCAGAGCATTCCGGTGGTCTTCTAGTTTGGTCCTACCAAGAGCCTTGGTGAGAAGGTCGGCGTGCTGCTCGTCAGTCGGGATGTACTCGACGGAGATTCTGCCCGACTTGAACAGCTCTCGAATGAAATGGAACCGCACGTCGATGTGCTTGCTCCTCGCCGAGCTAAAGGGGTTCTGCACCAACGATATCGCCCCCTGGTTGTCCTNGCCGCCGCGAAGCCCTTGTATGTGTTATTATCATCTCCCGTGACACCCCACCCTCCGTCGGTTCTCATTGAACCACAGCAGCCCATGGCACAAACGAGGCCGCGGAGGGTGAGCCTCAAGAAATTTCCTGGCCGCGGTTATGAGTGTAGTGCCTGTGGCGCGTCGTTCAGCTCGTTGAAGAACGGTGGGGCGCACGTCGCGATATGTGGAGCGCCCTCAGCGCCGTCAGGCGCCACTACACCTAGTTCCGCCGCATCGCACGTCAGCGACGGCGGTGGTGGAGGGGCAAGGGTTAGGAGCGACAGCACTGATGGTGAGCACTCTACAATCAGGTACAGTTGCGGGCTTATGTATTGCCTCGCGTGCGCATGACCCACTCGGTCGTCCTTGGGTGGTGTGGTGGTGAACCTCTTAAATATCTGGCAACAGGTTGTTCGAATATCTCTCTGGGCTGCAATCTATTGTGGGCAACAAAAAAACACCCGTCGAGGGGGGCAGGTAGAGCAGGAGTCGGCACTATCCTCCCTCACGTATGCATACGAGCACGACAAGGCTTGATCACTGGCGCTGGGATAGGGCTGGCGATGTGACGAACACACGCACACGTCCCTCTCGGTTCGTTGCATTGTATAATCTAGTACCCGACCACTGCCGGGGTACAGTACACCGTCTTGCTTCGCAGCAATGACGCGGCGTTCACCCTCTTGTGCACCATTGCTCTTTTTATTCGAACGGTTCACGCAATGTCTCGAAAGTCATACGTGCTTCGACGTAGAACAAAGAAGCCGAGGCGATAGGCTTGAGGCCGATGCTGATGTGGTACAATATAACCTCGCACGATGCAGGGAGGGGGGGGCATTTAGCCGTTCGTCGCGTCGTTTGTAATAGTTGAGTCTTGCGTTCGAAGTGCGCTACAACTGCCATGTACCTCACATTAATTTGCCATTTCACATGCATAGGTGTGCATGAGCACTCTCAATTCGAGGTTGGGGGGGGG
>CACKRE030000161.1:0-11507 GCA_902602495.3 Ectocarpus sp. CCAP 1310/34 | reverse complement strand
CTGCACTCCTCAAGGTAAAGCAGGCATCGCGTGTAGTGGGGCTGGAGCTCGGATCGTTCCACAAAGGTCTGCACATTCCCGACGATATTCGAAACCTTGGTGAGCTCCCTCTGTGTAACTTTCGCTGTAGGGTAGTGCCTCGGGTTGCTCGTTATTCTTTAAGTCCAACAAGTGATCGACTCTAACGTGGCGTGGGTGTTGTGCAAACACTATTTTTTGTGGTTAGGCAGTCGGCGAGTCCGTGCGTCTGGCGTAGTGCGTGCGTTGAGTTGTCAAGGGGTGCCGGTGATTCACATAGAGGGGGGGTGGACATCAGCTAAAAAAAAAAACACGCCGCTACTGCTGCCTAACTCGGGTTCTTTCGCCCAGCATGTGATGAGTGATGACCAGACTGCTGTAGCAGGGAAGGCACGACCTTCGCACAAAAGTGTAGAGATGCAGTACATGCATCAATGATGGGGTGTCAATGATGGGGTGTCTAGAAGCACGCGTGTTAGTGTGTGCTACTCTCTATGGCTGATGACAAAAAGCGCTGTGCTCATCAAAACGCACAAACAACGACGACACGACCGCCGCCGATAGCTAGAAGCAGCAGTAGAATAGGACACGCCCTTCCGTCTCGCTCTCCCGGTGTTGTGTGTCTCCGGCCCGTACGTGTTACTGTATGTCTCCTGTCTCTTGCCAGTAGCAGCACCACAGCAGTAGCACCAGAGAACCAAAGAAATACTGCCTCTTTTTTTTTGGCGGGGACGACTGGTCCGTAATTCAAGCTCGGCGCCGAGCACGGATTGAGCTGGAAGCAAGTTGTGACAGCTCGGGCAAAAATGCTACTTGTTGGGAACAAGTGTTGGTTTGTGATATGGTGCCTAGTCTCTTTTGGGTCTTTTATGGTGGGACAGACAGGCAGACAGACACACCCGCAGGTGNGGTGCGGTGGGCAACGCGAACGTTGGCGAATCTAAGCACAAGGAAGTGAAGAAGTCGGCGACATCCGCGAGTGGTCGCGACAACCCGGTTCATATTTTCAGGACTTGGAACGACACCCAAGCCCTGAAAGCGTTGTGCGACGGCGTCAGGTGGAGTGCGAAAGGTCGCGTAGGCGGGGTCGAGGTCACGAAGGAGTTGACAGCTGGCCCTCTCTGCCGGGAAGTGCTTCAGGAGGTGTTCAAGATCTTGCCGTTGCAGACGACTCCAGCAGCCTCGGAAGACGGCACGACGGGAAGAGGGGGGGGGCGGCCGCACGGTTACCAACAGTGGGATGCCGGGTTGGGTCCAAATCGGCTCGAGACCGGTCTGGACGCCCCGGCATGGCAGCAGGCGATATCGAAAACATTGCCATCCGCCGAGCAACTAGAAAAGCGCTACGACGATGCGCTTGGGTGTGGTAGGACCTCGCAGGAGGCGCCATGTAGTAGGCGGACGTGCTCTTTTTGCTGGAGGAACAGAGGCCAAGGCATCGTCCGTCAGACGGTGGTGGTGTTCAACCATTGGGGCCAGGCTCCGGCGGAAGTCAGTGCTGGAATCGGCACCATCCGTGGCGGCCCGGTCAAAGACGCGGGTACCCCTACGTGGGTCCGGTCGGCGGCATCGCGTGGCAACGACGTCGAGATATACCTCAAGGCCGAAGACCAGCGAGCTGGAAACCGAGGGCTAGGTCGCACGACTCTCGGGAAAGTGGCCTATTTTTTCGAGCACCAAGGCAACGACTGGAGACGAGGTGATAGCAGCAACGCAATTCCGGAGGGAGAATTCACCATTTGGGTGGCGGTGGCGGAGTATGTGACAGCAGGAGTTGGCAACAAGCGCAAGGTCGATCCGGTGACCGGTTTGGACATGTTTCGGATGCGCACGTCCCTTACGTTTTTCCCTGCCTCGGCCATCCGGTGCGTAGTGCATATGATGCATGCCTGTTCCACAACTGGGACATCCGCCTGCCGCCTGGTCGACGAGGGGAGCAAGCGGCCGGTATGGCGGTGCAACCTGACAGGAAACCCGAACTACCTCCTCAACAAGTACTTCCACAGTGTTCTGCGGGACTCCATCGCCTGAACCGTGAGTGACGACGAGATGTATGTGCACACTTTGCTCGCTACATTGACGACGGGTTCGTTGTATGCGAGTGACCGTATGCATACCCTTTCTGTCTCCCCTGCCTCCGCAAGTTGTCTGAGATCGGAACCTAGAGCAACCTAGAGCCATACGGCAATCTAGTGATTTAGTTTCATTTCCCTCCTCCACCGCGGACGATCGATGTTTTGTGGTTTGCTGGAAAGAATCAGCAATTGAAGGGCCTTTGCTTCGCATCGAGTAAGCCAAGGAAGGGATACCACCGTACGTTTAGGTTCGTCATCGGAAGGAGTTGGGCTAC
Organism: Ectocarpus sp. CCAP 1310/34; assembly: GCA_902602495.3. Classification (NCBI taxonomy): domain Eukaryota; class Phaeophyceae; order Ectocarpales; family Ectocarpaceae; genus Ectocarpus; species Ectocarpus sp. CCAP 1310/34. Next base: position 9,139 of record CACKRE030000161.1, on the reverse strand, counting down.
GGGGGGAGACTGGCAAAGGATCGTGCCTACAACTATGAAAACTGTTTTGCCTCTCTGACACACGCACACATGCAGTTGCCGCTTGCAATGTGCCTGAGCCCCCGTCATGTACTCGAAAATTATCGGTGGGAAACATGGAGTCCTAGGTTTCGCGTTGGTCTTATATTTTACTCTGGTTTTCTGCGACTACCAGGGCATTCGATGTACATGCATGGAGTACCGGAATCCGATAATATAAAAACATGTTGTCTTTGCTCTGTTTTTTAGTTGCATCGCCGGCGTGAATATGTTGCCGTCGACGCCCGACGGGCTGTTTCGCATTCGTGCTGTTTGTTTCTGGGTTCTTGGTTGTTCTCTTTGGTTTGTCCTAGAGTGTGCCCTCTTTGTGTAGGTAGCTTCCAAGCTGTGACCACGGAAGTCGGCCGCGCCATCTGTACTCGTAGGGATTACTTCGTATGGGAGACAAGCAGCAACAACAACAATCCGGAGGCTAAGACCCGCTCTTTGATTCTCGGACCCTACTGATGAGGTACCCCTCCCTCCACTTCCGTCGCGCAATTCCACGCTCCTTATTTGTGATCAATCAGCTCTGTAGATGGGGATACGCGTAGATGACATTTCGGTGCTCTACACATTTTTCCCCGGTTTTTTATCGACTTCCCAGTCGCGGGTCTCATTGGGCGGAGTCAAGCGGGAGGGCGGGGGAGGCGCAAGGAGTGCGGGATGGGAGCGGGATGGGGGCGGAAGGCCACGCCGCGGGGCTGAGCTGCTGTGGAACATGATTCTGCTTGCTTTACGACGTGTATTGTCGGGGGCAGCCTCTGCAAAAAGCACTTCCGGGCCCACCAGAGCCTCTTTGGGGGACAGGCTTGTCAGGATATTTTCGCGAGGAAGTTCATGGCAGGTTAAGGGCACAGCCACTACGGTATGGCCGTAGACCGCCATTTTCGATTGTCGTGGTTGTCTTTGGTGTTGACCGTAAGCAAAGCGTCAGGTTGGAAAAATGAAGCATTCGGAGAGGCCTAAACGTGTGTGTGTGTTTTTTTTTGTAAATGCTCCTGGAGTAATTTTTGGTTTTGGGAAAAAAAAACATGTTTTGCGGGGATCGAACTCCCGGCCTCCTCCTGACTACGCGTGCGTATCATGCGCCTTCGCGATAAATTTTGCGCTTTTTTTTTGGTTTTGGGAAGAAAAAAATTTCGCGGGGACCGAAGTATGGCCCTCCTCCGTATTACGCATATCATATGCCTACTTCTATTTTTTTCTATACGCCTTCGCGAGAAATTTCGAAATTTCGCGAATAATTTGTTGGTTTGGGGAAAAACAAAACACGTTTTGCGGGGATCGAACTCGCGACCTCCTCCTGACAAGTACTACGCTTGTCGTACGCTTTCGCGATAAATTTCGCGCTCACTTTTTTTTTTTGGGGAAGAAAAAGAAATGTTTCCCGGGGACCGAAGTACCGACCTCCTCCGTACGACGCATATCATATGCCTATGCCCTCGCGAGAAATTTCGAAATTTCGCGAATAATTTGTTGGTTTTTCTTGGGGGAAAAAAAACATGTTTTGCGGGGATCGAACCCCAAACCTCCTCCATACTACGCGCATGCATGTCTTTCGCCTTCGATAACTTCGCCCCTCTCCCCGAAAACTTTTACTAAGTGCGGGATCCCCCGGCTTACGTAATCGAGCTCACGTTTCGGACCTGAGGGAGTACCTAATTTTTTTTTGTTTTTGGCCCAATCATCCTCGTGTGGTGTATGTACTCCGTGTGTGTGTGCTTCGTAATCCTTGTGTGGGCTTGTTCCTGGCCTCGACGCGAAGGCTCGCGTCGCTGGGGTGATTGTCACCCAGCTGCGAGCGAGCTTGCACCCATTTGTTTTGGATCGAGGTTGCCAGCCCGACAAGGCAAGGTTAAAATTGATTTCCTAATCCGATAGAAAACCGGCGGTTGGTAACCCAGCATGAAGAGGTTATAGACTACAGCGTATACCCAACCTGGGCAGGTTATGCGCGGGCATAACCTCCCATAACGTGCCCCACCGGCCACCTGTGTTTGTTGTGCAAAGTACCTTTCGCAGTCCGTACTGATCATCAACCATTGGTGCGCCGTACAGCAGTGTTCGGCCGTCGCGATTGCTTTAGCCTGGCATCACAGCAGTAGGGAATTTGTTGCGTTGTACAAGTATGCGTTGATGGCTCTTTTCGGAACACGTCATCATTTGTCTACATACGATCCGTGCACCTCCAGGTAGATGTGGGAGACATCGAACGCTGTAGGATGCAACTATGTAGAATAGTAGCGCGCGCTTTTGCACGCAGCACAGAGTGCGATTGCATGCGAATCTTATTCTCGTCTAGTCTTTCCTCTCTACCTCAGAAAGAGTACTCTAGCCGATGGTTGTCCGTCTTTGCTCACCGTTTTCTTCTCTTCGAAACCGTCGTCGTATGGATACAACAAGAGTAATGACGCATACGTTTGTGCACACCAGATACAGGGATTGATTTGGTGATTGTGTGCGAATGGTAGTCTTCATCTCGTCTGTGCTCTCTACACCACCTTCAAAAAGATACCGACTGTCTCCTAGAGTACCAGCGCGGTGTTCATCGCTCCCCGGACATCGAACATAAATCGTCCCCAGCAAGTCACTCCGCAAGATCGGAAACCTACAAATTGATCGAATTAGGAGCAATTTGGTGCCGGGAGCACCTGCTGCTTGCTCGTGTGTCGTGCTTGACAAGGCTGGATATCGTTACAGTCAAACGTTGACGCAGGAGGCACCAATCACACTGAGACTTGAGGGCGTCTAATGTAGTGCAGGACGGCCGATGGTCTGATTCCTCGCGCCTCGGGCGTACGGCAACGATGTGCGTGATTGGAAGCTTCGGAGTGAACAGCGTCAGACAGACAGGAGACTTTTTCTTTGGCCATTCTGTGAGACCTCTAGTCTAGACCGTAACGGTCTCATAGTGGAAGTTCACGTTTCGGCTTGTGTGCGGTCAAGAAGACAGAGCGCCCTGTTTGGGAGTCGCCTTCAAAGGGCATGTGTATGACCTCACACCAGTGACGGCTTGTTGTGGACGGACGTCGTCCTCCGAAAGTCTCTCTCTGGCATGCGTTCTTGACTGGTCCCACTTTGAGCAACCAGACAAAAAAAAAGCACGCGTCCAAAACGCCAATATCGATACGCACTTCGGTTCACCTTAGCGGGCCGTGCGCTACAGTATCACAACTGGACAACTTGCCCTGCTTCTGGGACGGTTGCGAGGGTAGGGTATGTCATTGGACGATGAACTCACGCCATTGGAACTTGTGGATGTCGTGGGCCTCTAGCCTCGCTCTGGCGTACGTTTTTGACTCGTCACACATGTAGCAGGTACAATAACAGCCATCAACCACCGCATCTGGAGCCTAGATAAACCTAGCGACGGTGACTTTTATTTTAGGCAAGCACCACGTTAACGTGCAGTGAAGCCATGCTTCAGCAATCGTCACCGTTTCAGCGAGCTCATGAACCTCATTCTCAACGGACTTTGCACTCAAAGTATATAAGGTGCAAGACCCAGTGCGGTCGCCTTTCCATCAGAAAGAATGCAACTACGAAGAGACAGACAACATGGTGGGACTTCGATATTTTCCAAACCTACCATATTTGCTGTCGAGCGCAAGGCACGAACGAAAACACGATTTCGACTACAACATAAGGCGTACACGGATAGAGTACATGGCTAAAAGAAAAAGATGCACGCCTCGACACTAGCGTGCGAACAAACTGGTGGGCGCAAGCCGCGAGCTCCCTGAACCTTCCCATGGCCATTTTCCAAGCCCTCCGACATGCCCAAACAGGTATACCCCAATTGCTGCTGAATTGGCCCATTTGCCGCTGAATTTGGCCAGTCTAAAGCTTTTGAATTCGACCAATTTCCTTCGGCCTTCCTCCACGAGATCCCACCTCAACAATCAGCACCCGTTTTTCGGTAAAGGACAGCATCTAATGTAGGCGATACTCCAGTCACCCCCGGCATAAAAGTGAGCCTTATACACTGAACACAAGCCACTATCCTGCAGAACAACGTCCAGGGCAAATTGCTCTCCGCGCTTACCGCTCGGAGCGAGGGTACGACCAAACGAGATCGTGATTGATACGGGTACTGAAAGCAAGAGGCGGCTCTCGCCCATCATGAGAAATGCAAATCGTTGGCCGGTATCGATGGAACGCTAGCCCTGCAACACGTTGTTGTTGAACTGGTTATGGTGTGGCTCGACTCTACAGACTGGTGTTGCTACATACACGAGGAACACACCGAAGAAAGTGACGTTTGAACCGACCCGCGTATCCGGTTGCTGCTTCCAAGCTACTACCCGCTACCGTCGGCACCAACGCCTGTTTCGGTTGCGCCCGCCTTTGCCACCCTGAAAAAAATAGCCCGACCATCCTCATCTTTTCAAAAATGGCAACTCTCATCCAATCGATTCTGGACGTCTGTCTGAACACCTTTTGGTACACACTTCCTGCACGCACCAGTCGGGGAAAAGGTTGGCCACCCAGGAGGAAGCACCACCAATACGTTTTTTTCTCTCCGCCTTCCGTCAAACGGAAGGATATAATACCGCACAATACAAACACAGACGGCGAGGTTGGCCAAGAGGGCCTTCCATCTTTCTACCGCGAGCCACATACTCTGTCCGCCCCTCCAAATTTCCGGAGAACATTCCTTCTCCCGACCTCCTCCCGACCTCCGAACACTTGTATGGGTACGGTGGCATTGATATACGTTTCGACCAAGGAAGGTGGGGTTAGCAGCCGAACTCAGCCGCGATCTCTGAGATCTTCACAGGGCGGCCCTCCTTTGCACTTCGTGCTGCGGCCATTCCTAGACGATTCAAAACGATTCCAAGTCCAATGAAAGACAGGTGGAGGGGGCAGGGAGGGAATGAAAGCCATGCATTCCAAGAAAAAGAAGCGAATGCTACGCAAATCATAATGGTGTATGGACAGGACACGGGGGTGTGTACGCATATGTATGGGTGGGCTACTTCCTTCAAAATGATGCGGAAGAGGTAGGATGCTTGTTGCCCAACACCTTCGGAACAGGCAAGAGGCACATTAAACCGCTGGTGAAGCCACACTGGTGTCGTGTTGTTCTACGTGGTATATTATAGTTAACACATTCAACCTTCTTATATCCCCTGACTGGCCTGACCAGTGAGATCATTTCCGAATTTGGAATTACACATGGTGCAGGGACCAGAGCGGGGTTCGACGTGGAGAACACAGCGCAAGCAGCGCAACAACAGCTACAACAACACCCATCACTGACAATAACGACAGCAGGAGCAACAGATACACCGACAACGTACCGATGAAGATGGTGACCTTGCCGTCGATGCCGAGGGCCGGCTCGAGGGACTCGTCTCCGGTCTTGACGTACTTCACGAAGGCGGACATGATGTTCACGTACGAATCAGCATACCTGTCCAGGAAGAAGCTGTATGGCACACCTGGAGGAAGCATTTCGAACGAGGGCCAAATCAGTACCAAAGCACGACGAGAAGTGCCCGGTTCGTACATCATGCCAGCGAAACCGTCATTGTAGATGCAACCATGGTCAGGATTTGCTATAGAATACATATACTGTATGTGTCATGGACCGAGAACTGTACTCCACAGCGAGTGGTGCCGTACCGCGACGTCTTTCGTTCCTGCTGGAGGACAAGAGTTTGATATGGCAAACATCAACGGCAAAGACAGAAACAGGGATACGACCAATGTAGTTCAATCAATGCTATCGGGACAAGCTCAAAAGCCGTGTCAACACGAGGCCTCGCTACCCCTTCCCACACCGGTACTACAGAACGCAACCTTTCGCATGAAACGAACGATGCATGGAGATAGATACCACTAGTATAACACATAGATTAGCCCAAGATATTCGCGCCTAGAAGTACTAAAACGTACAAAATACTCTTTTATCCAGCTCCGCCAACTGAGTTACCCACCAGCGTTGAGGCCGTCCTTGTTGTTGACCAACACATTCTGCGGGGAGCGGTTGGCGCCTGAGATAGACCCGCCGGCGCCAAAGACTTCGACACGCTGGTCGTACCCGAAGGAGCAGCGCCTCGAGTTCTCGATCACGCCGAAGGCCCCGTTCTGAGGAGTAGAAAATGAACAAACGCAGCGTTGGTCGAGGCGATGCCCGTAGTTGTGACACACGTGGTGTTACTGTTTCAAGCAAGACCTCATGCGATCTTACCAAAAGCTTTCCCGAAACAATATGCAGGAAAAATATCAAATAAAACCATGTTTCAAACTTTTTGAAAGCTTTCGGAGTTATTGCGCCGTACGAAACAGGGTAAATGTTACAGCGGCGGTAACGAGCAAGATCAACACATGATAGATTTTTGCATGTCGCCCGTTTCCCAGTTCTGGTGCAGCAAATCTGAACCACGCGAATCGGACAAGAACCAGGCAACGATTCCTGCGTGGCCACGATCGAAATCGTCGTAATCCGACTACGAAGACAATCGGACAATCGGTTGCTGATAGACTCACTGTACTGTGCACAGACTTACACACCAAGGGCTGACTGGCAGTGACAAACTTGCGAAGAAGAACGGACTGGTCGTAGACACGCTGGTGGAAATCGACACGACAAGCGGACTGGCCGTAGAGAGACTTGATCGTTCGATTCGACGAAAGGGAGGGAGGTTAAGGTTGGCTACTCCTTCACTTCACTCCACCTTGAACTTGAGGTGGGTGTTTGCGGTGTCGAAGTCGTCGGCCTCCTTAGCCTCCGGGTCAAAGGCGGTAGCGGTAACGAAGACCTCGTCGATCTCGTCACCAACCTGAAACACGACATCAAAAGAAGAACAGGCCTTGTGAACCCACAGAAACGCCATGGGGGTAGCAAGGAAAAACACGGACCAAAACAAGTCCCGAGCGTTTGCTTCACGTACAGCAGTGCTCGACCACCCTTGATGGAACCTGAGGTACCGTATAAAGATGAAGTTCAAAGAGTCACAGCAGTCACTAGAGGCAACCAAATAGCCATGGCGGAGTAGGCACCCGAAAAACAGGGATGAGGGTGGTAGTGCATCGAGCCTACTCAAGTAATATACAAAAGCACTTCGTGAGCCCCCTCGTAATTAGACAAAACGGGGTATCATACGTAGCACATCGAGCAAGCACCTATTCCGCTCCAAGTACACGTGTGCGAGAGACGTCGTCACCAGAGCAATACACTTTAGCGCACGATGTGTCCCCCTTACCATGCGCCTTGCGTAAAGTGGGTTTTACACAATCCGCACAACGAGAGACGTGAAAAAAAAAATGCATACATACACATTCTTGTTTTCGGCCTTCCGGCCCTCTGAGGGGGTAGGGGCGGGGGTACCGAAGTGTGCGACACCACTTTTTTGTGCACTCTTGGCGAAAATCAGAGCAAAAAAATCCTCCTGTACATGCACTGTATTGTACTGTTATGTCCATGAACTGAACGCACCAGGAAGCGGGCCATGTCGAAGTCGTGGCTGGTCATATCCATGAAGATGCCGCCGCTGTTCTGCAGGTAGGCCACCGGGGGCGGCGCGGGGTCGCGGCTAGTGATGTGGATGGTGCGCACGTCTCCGATAGTGCCCTCGTTGATCTGACAACAGAAAAAAAAAAAAGCAGCAGCGGAAGCGGAGGGGTCATGACTTGACCACACGTGCGCGACGATAGCACCAGAAGCACTCCAACGGCAACAGCGACAACAACAACGGCGACAGCCAGCAACATTCCTTGCAGAGAGATACATACCGTGTAATGCGCCGGTCGCCCCGGTGGTCTAGATGGTTTCCTCGAAACCTTCTAGAGTTCAGCTCAGGGGTTCGAATCCCGGCGCAAGCGAGCTTTTCATGCAAAGTGAGTTTTTCTCTCGCTTCCGTTCCTGGCCTAGTAGATAGCGCTACTTCGTGTGTACACAGAGGGAGGAGAGTGCTGAACTCTTCTAGCATTAACAATCGAAGGCAAAGCACCGCAGGAGGGCAGGGTAGGGAGGGGCTTCTCTAAGTGACCACGGGTTGGAGTAAAACGGCACTCTCGTGCTGTGAGCGCTGACTTGAAGTGAAGACCAAAAAAAAATAACACAAGGCATTCCATACAACCTTCTCGCGGATGGTGCGGAAGTTGGAGTCGAACCGCCTCTGGAAGCCGAGGAGCAGCTTCACGTCGTTGTCCGCTACGGCCTTAAGGGCCACGTCGATCGTCGGCACGTCGAAAGAGATCGGCTGCAGGATCAAGACAAAAACGGGAACAGCATCACACGTCGGAGTCATGGCGAGGAAGGGCTAACGTAACGCAACAAATTTGCATGATGACCGACGGTATGACTCCGACATGGTGGGCAAGCATTACTTCTAAGTGACGGGGTCCTTCGTCATGAACGTGTGAACCACAGAATAACGTCAGATAAGGTTAGATCAGCCAGACTGTTGAAAGAAGACCGACATAAAATGGTGTATCCCGACAAGGAATAAAAACGAACGAAGTTCAAACGAGATAGGCAAAAGAAAAAAGAAATGGCAAGCTGCGAGAAAGTCAAGGCCAAAGTCAGCTGCTATGCATACATAGTCAATACAATGCCATCGAGATGGAACTCATTCTGGCAAAAATGGTTCGATCGGGGTTGACGCTGTGTACAGGACCATTTTCCAATTTAGCAACCCTCGTATATTTTAATCCTTGCCAGACGGGAGGTCGCTGGTCTGACCTTCTCGCAGAAGATGTGCTTGCCGAGCTTGGCCGCCTCGATGATCTGCTCGGCATGGAACGGTGTTGGCGATCCCACCACGATGGCCCCCACCTCGGGGTCGTGCACCATCTCCTTCCAGTCCTATCACACATTCATACATTCATACGAGTATATTAATATTGTACCAAGCGAACACAAACGTCGCCCCGGTGGTCTAGTGGGTAACCCCGCAGCCTGCTAAGCGCCAGGTCATGGGTTCGAGTCCCGACAGAGTGCGTTCTTTTCTCACTAATTAAATGCTGGGGCTCCGTTGGAAGCGATGGCTGAAAAGCGCTTTGTTAGTAAACTTGATCTACTTCATAAGTCGCGAGGGAAGGGATTGCTGTACCCTTCTCGCGATAAAAA
>CACKRE030000160.1:51311-65043 GCA_902602495.3 Ectocarpus sp. CCAP 1310/34 | reverse complement strand
CGGCAATCATTCGTTTTGGTACAGAGTGGGACAGGTAGGGGGTGATGTTGCTGTAGTCGAACGGTGAGACGGACGTGTAGTTCAGTTTTGGGCACGCGTACGGTGCTGCAGGGATTATATATAGGTGTAGTAGTACCTCTTCGGGCTCTTGTACACCTTTTTCTTGCTACGTGTGCGTGTTCTTTAGATCCTCAGATGGCTCCAGCACTTTCGTGACCACGGGCCGAGAGTCTTTGCTAGATTTTGGCATTTAGCAACTGGCATACGGTTTAATGTGAAATCAACAACAACAACAACAACAAGCAGTATACCAGTTGAGGGAAATCAGAGCAGTGGAGGTAGCACCTCCCCCGACCTAGTTCTCCGTCAACCAATCTTGCCTACTGTCACTCAGAACACACCTGCCCATCCTCGGAACCTAGCCCCTGGTTTAGCACCTACTCCGGATAGCCAGAATAGTGATTACAGGCGTAGCAACCCTGTCGCACCCGAGTCGGCATCTACTCCGGATAGCCAGGACAGCACATGCAGGCCTAGCAACCCTGTAGCACTGTCTACACCTCCACTGGCGCATTTTTCTATGCCCACAAGCACCCCTACCTCAACACATACATCCGGGCACACCCAGAAATTCACTTTTCGCCAGAACAACCTTCCTAAAGTAATATCGTTTTCGGGGAAACCAGGAGATTCCGATGTTGTTGAGATACTGACCCGATACCGAGCACGTGTGAAACTAGCCTCTGTTGCAGCAGACGACCCGGCCGAATCTGTAGTAGACCAAAGAGCGATTCAATTCCTCCCCTTCGTCATTCGAGGCCAAGCCTATGACACTCTAGTGGAACTGGTTAGTGGTACTCTCGAATGGCGATCGGCACACCGGTTGACCGCACTCCGGAATGCAGGACAAGTTGTCAGGCCACGAGCACCGGCAACTTGGGATGAATACTGTCAAGCTTTCACCTTTCATTTCTCCGCGCCCAACCGCATTGCGATACTAGCTAGAGAAATAGCCGTTCTCAGGCAGGAAGGAGAGACGACAGTGGACGGGTTTGCGCTCAAAGTGACTCAGGCCCGCACACGCCTCCTTGCAGAGGCTGCTCGCTCAGGTCCTTCGCACATTAGCCACTACGAACACGCATGGGACGTTTTCATGCCTGCCACATTTGAGAACGGCTTGAAACCTCACATTAGAATAGAGTGTGTTCGAGAGGACCCCCCAAACTCATTTCAGGACGCAAGACTTCGCGCGAAAAAACACGAGGCAAAGAATCTGAGAGGCGTAGCGTCACCCATATCCGACACCGTATCTGCTGTCGCGTACCCTGAACCCCTACAGCTGAAGCAGACTGTGTCCTCGAACAAGAACAACACAGCGAGTCAGGGTGCCCCGAAAAAGGCGCGCACCGCGGGTAAAGGCAATTCTTCCTCGGCATCGAAAGAAGAACCGTGCCCCTACCCGGGATGCAAGTTCAACCATCCCCTTGAACAGTGCGGTTTAAAGAAAAAACACGCTCAAGACAAGGGATGGACTTGGACTAAAGCTTGACGGGGCCCTTCACGGGACTCCTCGCTCGTAGGGAGACAGGTCGATAGCACACCATTAGCTGAAGAAACTCATGTCGCACTTGATGCCCGAGTTGATTTAGCCCCGTATGTGCATGACAGTAGCAAATCGAGGGAATCATTTTTTCCTCGGGTGAGAGGTGGTGATGTGAAGTCCGTTCAAGATTTTAGCAGTAATTCTGAGACATCGGTAACAGATTCTGCCCAGGCACCGTTTCATAGTCGGTCAAGTAGCAAAGCAGGGAAAAATAGGAAGAACAAACGCACTCGTGCGCCGACTTCTAGGTTAGCCCCGCAAGCTGAATTTGTACTGACTGGTAGTATGCCATTTAATCATAACACGGAAAGACGTGCCTCTGTTTCAAGTGCATCGAGTGGTGGACCCACTTATGCGGCGTTTCATGCGTCAGCACTGAGTAAATATCCACAACATTCGAATGCGTTAAATTCGTCCTCCAAGAGAGTTCGAATTCCGGCCCGAGTTTGTAATCACGCTGTGTCTGACCTCACTATCGACACAGCAGCTGATGTACCGTGTATATCAGCGTCTTTTATTAAATCGCATCCAGTCCTGCAACGTTTACCTCTGAAACCTGTGCCTCCTGGCGCAATTCAGTTGAATAGTGCAGACGGCTCAGCGTTAAAAATCCTAGGATACATCCGTTTTAAGCTCACACTGGGAGACATAACACTACCAGTGGAGGCTCTCGTGTTGCCCAACCTAGGTCCGGATAAGATGTTGCTCGATAATAGCATTATGAATGCCTTTGGTGCCGTCCTTGATTGGTGCGGTGAGCAACTTTCGTTTAAAAATTCTAGACGAAAAATTCCGGCAACTCACAAACGAACGAATAGTCAAGCGGACACCAATAATGATGCCCCAGCGCAAATTTCCATAGTGACGCTTGACCCATCGATAGGAGCGGTGCCCGTATATCTCTCTAAGAGATTATGCATCCCCCCCGAAAGTGAAATGGCAGTAGACGTCGTGACAAAACACGCACCACAGGCAAACACGCCTGCGTTGGCCGAGCCACGGATCGTCACTGCCCAAGACATTGAAACGTCTGAAAATATACCCGAAGCGTTCCGTACAATCGTAGTCGCTAGAACGGTATGCAATTGGTCAGCAAAGGACAAGTCCGCTGCAGTACAAGTTGCTAATCCATCCAAACGACACGTTCACATTGCACGCGACACTATTTTGGGGTACATTTCGCCAGTAAAATCGGTTGCCGATAAAACAGTTAGCGCTGTCAATAGCGACCAAACCACATTCCGACACAAGCGAGACGAGTTGAAACGAGCCATGAAAAAAGCGTTCACGAACACTACATTTACTCCTCAACAATGCTCGCAAGTCTTGGATTTATGCGCGAAATACCGTAATGTGTTTTCATTATCTCCGAAGGAGCTCGGAAAATGCAAGATAGCCAAGGCAGATTTTCCGCTAGAACCAGGCACTAAACCAGTCGATCGTGCTCCCTATCGTACTAATCCTAGAGCGCAAGAAGTCATCGACAAGTGTGTGGAACAAATGGAAGACGAGGAGATTATTGAACAGAGACCTAGTTCATGGGGATCTGCTGTTACCATCGTAGCAAAAGCTGATGGCACTCCTCGATTCTGCGTTGACTATCGCTCTACTATTAACAAGAGTTTAATTCGAAAATCTTGGCCCATGCCAGATATAGAATCCCATATTGATACCGTTGGAGGTGCAAAATTTATTACTGTCTGCGATATTCAGTCAGCCTACCACCAAATTGAAGTAGACGAAGCAGAGCAAGAAAAGACCGCTTTTGTGACACACAAAGGGAAATGGGTTTTCAAACGCCTCCCCTTCGGAATTGCGAATGCTCCTTTTCTGTTTGCCCGTATGATGTCTCTGGCATTCTCTCACTTCGGACCACGCAGTGGACTTTTGGTGTACATGGACGACATTATTTGCTGCAGCTCAAATTGGGAGAGCCATCTAACCTTATTAGAAAGCATGCTCCAAGCACTCCAAGCGGCCGGTCTTACCTTGAAACCCTCCAAAGTACAATTTGGACCACAGGAAGTAAAATACATGGGGCACATACTGTCTGCAAAAGGGATTCGCATTGGGGAAGATCGTATACAATCTATTATCGACTTGCCTGTACCCAAAACAATCAAAGCACTTCGCTCAGTATTGGGAATGGTTAACTATGTGAGGAAATTTATACCCGACCTTTCTACGGTCATCGCACCGCTAGTCGGACTCACACAAAAAGAGCATGTAAAATCAATCGCAAAACGTTGGAACCAGGAACATGATAAGGCTTTTGCAGATATCAAACGTTTACTCAGCAAAGCACCTGTGTTATGTTTCCCTGACTTTACCAAAGACTTCGTGGTTCACGTAGATGCTAGTGAAGTTGGTGCAGGAGCATTCCTGGGCCAAAAGAACGGCGACGACGTGAATATTATCGCTTATTTTAGCCAACGATTTAACAAAGCTCAACGTCACTACTCTGCGACGATGAAGGAATGTTACGGTGTGGTCTTGAGTTTACAACACTGGCGACCCTACTTATGGGGCAGACATTTCGAAGTTGTCACGGATCACGCGGCATTGAGATATTTGTACACTATGCAAGACACGTCTAATATGTTGACCAGATGGGCAATCGCTTTGCAGTCCTTTGACTTTACAGTGCGACACAAGCCAGGAAAGTTACATGTAGTCCCAGACACCCTATCGCGGTTGTTTGCGTTCGATCACCAACAACAGTTGGAAGCACCGCAACTTGCACCGATATGTAGGAATGTGCCTGATGACCCTGCGCTGCACTCGAATGTTCCATCACGTCCGTACCAAGTGTCTGCAGATCGATTGGATAACTTGCGACCGGTTCAAAGTGATCGCGAATTATTCGCTGAGAAATCAGTGTATATTAGTGCGACCAACGTATTTGAAACTATTAACCGCGATATCTTGCGTGAGAAACAAGCTCTTGAATATGGCACATATGTCGACTATCTTACAAAAACTGACGCCCATTTACCTGATAACGAGACAACCACTTCCATGTCGTACTACTTCATGCGTGATGGATTGCTGTTTAAATCGTATTTACCAGGCTACCTCCGGAAACGTAGTACGTTTAGTGACCAATTAGTGTTGCCTCAGGCCCTTACCGGACTAGTGCTGCACGCCTATCACGACCACGTATTATCTGGAGGCCACTTAGCGTCTAGACCGACTTATGAGAAGATCCGCCAGAAATACTGGTGGCCAACCATGAATCGGGACGTCCGTACTTGGTGTGAACAATGCCAAGCTTGTCAACGTCGAAAAACAGCCCACAATCGAAACAAATTACCAACGGGACATGTACCAGTACAAAGACCGTTCGAACGTATTTCGGTTGACCTAGTTGAATATAAAGTAGAATCAGTTTCAGCCGCCGGGGTACGGTGCAAATATGTCCTATCCATGATGGACCACCTAACCCGATTCACCGTGTTGACTCCGATTCCCAACAAGTCAGCAATCACTGTCGCGCAGGCCATTATCGACCGCATCATCAGCATCTTTGGATCGCCTGAAATGTTGCATTCCGACCAAGGACCTGAATTTGAGAACAGTGTAGTCCAGCAACTACAGCGTATTCTGAACTATAAGAAAACCCGCACGACACCGTACCGTCCGCAAGGCAATTCTGTTTCAGAACGAGTACATGCTACCATGCACGCAATGCTTGCCATGCATAGTTCCATGAACCGCGATAACTGGGCATCACTGCTGCCTTTTGTCCAACTGGCTTACAACACGTCATTTAGCTCCACCATGCATGAAACACCATTCTTTCTTATGTTTGGTCGGAAGCCACGTCTACCAGTTGACAATATTCTCGGCATCCCTCATGGGGGAACAACAGCAAATACCGAGGAATTCTCTAAAACTACACAGGAAAATTTACAGGTTGCTTTTGAACTAGCGCGCCGTAACCTATCGGAACGCACACAAAAACAAGCTGCCAAGAACGCTAAACTGCGCCCTATCCCTGTGTTTAATCCTGGTGATCTCATACTTGTGTACCGCCCATACCAGGGTTCGGATGGACCAAATCCGAAATTATTGTTACCGTGGAGAGGACCATACGTCATCTGCTCTGAATGNACTAGCGCGCCGTAACCTATCGGAACGCACACAAAAACAAGCTGCCAAGAACGCTAAACTGCGCCCTATCCCTGTGTTTAATCCTGGTGATCTCATACTTGTGTACCGCCCATACCAGGGTTCGGATGGACCAAATCCGAAATTATTGTTACCGTGGAGAGGACCATACGTCATCTGCTCTGAATGATCACCGGTGGTATATAGAGTGAGACGCCAGAACGAAACTCGAGAAGTTTCGGTCCATTTAGCCCACATTAAACAATACTACGCAAGGAAAACGCCACCTGCGCCAGACTTTGATAAACTTTCCGAGTTTTTCTTAGGACGCCAGATTCCGTTGCCCAAGCTAGACCATCCCGACGAAGCTCAACCGAAAATTGAATCCTACGTCGTTGACCAAGTGGTGAGCCATAAGAGTGGTAGGGGGCCGAAAACCCCGTACAACTACAAGTATCGTTTGCGTCTTCGAGGATACGACCCTGAGTCAGACCTTGAATATAGAGCAGACGAAATTCCACAATGTCAAGAAATGATAACTGCCTACCGAATTCGCTGTGGTTTGGACATCCTGCAGTCTGATAATTCTTCGTCTCGTGCCCCAGTAGAACAGGGAGACCCAAAATCACCCAGTAAAACAGGGAAACGAAAACGAAAACAGGCAACTACTTCTCAAGAACCTTCAAGTCGGAAATTGGTGACGCAAAGTGGCTCTGAGCCATTGAACAAAACCAGGAAACGACGACGAAGGCGCCTAAAGGTTCCATTACCCAATTCGCGTTCTGCTATGACACAGAGTGATACCCAATTACCCTGCCGTACTAGCAACCGAAAACGATCTAGGGCCAGGAAATTAAATGATTGATTTATTCTGTCGTTCCTAACAGTTGCCATATCTATCTGTTCCGACACTTGGGACATTTTCTACTACTTTTCTTCTGTGTTATGTTAGCACAGGGCCAGTAGCCACGGTGGTGGGTTGTATCCAGTGGAAACAGCCTTTTTTTTTTTCAAGTGTTCGGGGAAGCACTCACGAGGAGAGTTGAACTAAACCACCGTTTTCCCAAGATCGTATTTTTGATGAATAGATAAGCTTGCCAGAGGGTTACCTCATTGCAAGCTCATCCCTCATCGAGATCTTATTTTAGATGAATGGATAAGCTTGCCAGAGGGTCACCTCATTACAAGCTCATCCCTCATCGAGATCTTATTTTTGATGAATAGGTAAACTTGCCAGAGGGTCACCTCATTACAAGTTTATTCCTCACCGAAATCTTATTGTATGATGGATAGACAGACTTGCCGGAGGGTCACCTCATCACAAGTCTTGTATCGCTCCTGAAGATTTTAGTCATGATGAACAGACAAACTTGCCAGAGGGTCACATCATTACAAGTTTATCCCTCATCAACCCCACAGCATAGCATGCTACGCGAGCATGATCATGCGAAATATTACAGTACACTAGCTGTCATCATGATAGCCCAGTGCTCAAATTGTTTTTCTTCTAGACTATACTAGTATGGACCACATCTATCACTACTCCGTCTGAGGACTCCGTGTTTTTTAACACGCGTTGTACGATGATCAGGCCGAGTTGATGATGTTGTACCAGGTAGGTCAACTCCGATACATGTGTCTCCATGAGCCACTCATGTCTCTGACCTCCAAAAACACATCTTAAGCAGAGATGGACTTGTGGCGCATAGAGGGGGGGGTGATGAGGACACTTGTCGGGAGTATTACCAACCATGAGTGCACATACAAATTGTAGGAAGATATAGCTCCATCGGGGTATCTTGTCACTGGGAGAGTGACAAGAAACGCACCGTCGGAGATTTGCCTCTTCCGAAGTCCATGGCCACTTGCCGAAAGGAGAAGCCGAGAGTCTTCGACTCTCCTCTCCCTCTGCTCTCTCTGGCCACTCTTTCTTTCTACCCTCTTCTCCTCGTTTACATATCACGAGAGGAAATAGCCTTCCCCTGGCAGTGGGATAATACTGCCAAGGCACCGGCCTCTGTCTCCAACAGTAGCCAGGGTCCATACAGTAGACTCACTGATTGTTGTTTAACAAGAGTGAGATCAATATATATTTATCCTGGAATTTCCTCCTTGTTGCACTGCCGGCGTTGTTTTCAAAACCACGTGTGTCTATATCTCATCTTATAGTAATACGTAATAGATATGTTCGGCGTCAAAACGGTTGCCCATCGTCTCGGCGATGCTGAGTTTTCGTACCCCACCCTTCCTTATCAAATGACGCGTAGCTTGAGGTATACCATGCCTTCATTGGCCCCGGGGATGGTGAGAAATCGTCCCCTGAATGTCAAGGACGCAACCCCGCTTTAAGGACGCTTTTTTCGGGAAAACCCATGTGCGTCGTTAAAGCGGGGTCGACTGTACATGACACGTATTTGCTGTATTGATGCGTAGGTGAGGGACACCTACATCTGCGACGACGCCATCGTCCTCGTGACGACAGACCGGCAGAGCGCGTTCGACAGGCAGCTGGCTAGGGTGCCCTTCAAGGGGGCGGTCCTCAACCAGGTGCGAAATGGCGGTACAGCAGTAGTGGTTCTTCGGCAATGGACACCACTTATGGACACTTGCCCCCGGTTAAGGACATATTTTTTTCACGGGCATGGTGTCCCGCAGAATGCACAACACATGGTGGGTGTCAATCTTATGGACACTCGTCCGGTTTTTAAGAGCACCTGTCTCAACGAAACGTCATGTGTGTGTTTCCTTGTCCGAGGGACGACTGCTGTATTCTGAAATTTGTGGGCCGGGGGATTGGTCAACAACTAACCGGTGACTGGCGCACTTCCTCCAACAGCGTGAGAAAGAAGGTATCTTTGGCTGCCGTAGGTATACGCTGTTTTTTTGAACCCCCGCTAATTTTTTTGCCAATCTCTATTTTTTTCTATGGGACACAACTACTTTGTGCAGAACAAGTCTGGGGAAAGTGTGCAAGGATAGATGGCGAGTTTCCCGATCGTCGTGCGTGGTGCTACACTGTGTGATATGGATGGCATGTGGTAGATCGATAAACTCACGGGCGTACCACCTCGCACGGGCATCGCAGAGGAAGAATAAAAATCGTTGAGATGAAAAATCATTTTGACGTCGAACGGAATGACGAAAGTCATCATCCGTAAAAATTGGAACGATACAGAGAAGATTAGCATGGCCCCTGGAGCAAGGATGACACGCACGAATCGAGAGGTGTATCGAAACTTTTCTCCTTTTGTTTTTCGTGATGAGGTAGATTGATCATCCCAGCTCTCATATTTATGTGCAATATAGTAATACTAGTATGTATTTGCACATATGGTAGACAAAACTGGTACATCTGGAGGTAGACGCGCCGCGGAAATGTTTATGTTTGCGACAGTTTTTTTTTTTCGTGCTGCTTTTTACATTTGTCTCAGTTTCTAAACCCCACGGTTCAGTACATATTGCATTACTCTCACGTGAACAGAATCCCTCAACACTCCGATACCCCACCCAAACTCCCTGCCGAACGCATTCTAAAGACGAGCGCATGGTGGTTCGAGAAGACTCGACATATTGCTCCAAACCACCTGCTTGGATCGCCGCACCCCAATGTCTGCGTCGGAAAGAAGTGCAAGGTGAGGTGGACTGCTGACTGAGTGCACAACACAGCGGTGGGAACACCTTGTTGGTGGTGTGTAGATGCGAAAAGTACAGCTGTTGTTGTTGTTGTTGTTGTATGCTGGTGCTGCTCCTGTTGCTGCCGCTGCCGCTGCCGCTGCTGCTGCCTCTGCTGCTGCTGCTGTTGACGTTGCATATCCGGATGTTTTGCCAGGTTTTCCCGATCGAGTTCGTGATGCGCGGCTACCTCACGGGGTCCACGTCTACCTCCATATGGAAGAACTACGAAAAGGGCACCAGGGCGTACTGCGGACACACCCTCCCAGAGGGGATGTCCAAGAACCAGGCGCTACCCATGGGGAACATCCTGACGCCGACGACCAAGGTACAAGCTCGTTGTGGGGGAACACCCTAAATCCTCTCTCTCGGAAATGCGGAGCGCAACTATCGTCCGATTCTTTTCAACGTTGAATGTGCTGTTGTGACCGCTGCGATGACTTAGGAGAAATGGCTACCACACTGTGGTTTGAAGGATCCCGCGGTAGCCCTATATGTTCCTTTTTTCCCGATATCCTCGGGCCAAGGTTGCTACAGTAGCTGAGACGGTAGTAGTTTACCGTGGAAAGCCCGTTTTGTTTGCACCAAAATCGCAGACAGCGTACAGAGTTCGCGCCCGCACTGAAAGACCGTGCCAATCAAGAACTTCGTGCTAGACATTTTCATCACAACATCAGAACATGCGCACCATTTGTGACCCCGGTTGAAGAACCCCTTGCATAGAGACCTAAAGAAATGGCGGATGTTCGCAGCGTAACCCTTGCAACCAAGATCCCTAGACTCGGCCAAAACCAATGATTTTAATGCATGTGTGCGGACGGACCGTAGCTGTAGTGACGCAGCACGCTCATTATTCTATGCGAGTTTGGATGTTTTTGCATCCAGCGAGAAAAATCGTGTTCTGTTGCGGGCCCTTCTTTCTGTCGGGCGCCATATGGCGGTTCTTGAAGCCAGGCAAGGCGAAGTCGTTCCTCGACTTACCCTTCAGGTGCAGCTTGTTTTAGCTGGCATCTCGCTGGTTGTCTGGCTTGTCGGTAGGGCTCTGTACGCGGTTGAGCCACCACCTCTTTTTTTCTGGTCTAGCGGCCTTATTTTCAGCTCTTTCGCTTCCAAATTTCCAAATCCGTAGATTGTTGAACCTCGATTTGGTGCCGAGCCGAAAAGTGGAAACTTGAAACATTTGGAAACTCCTGGCACCGTTCGGTAAAAAAAAATTGAACAAATAGCGCCATGGAGAAAAACCCTACATCGTGCTATTATCTATTAATTGTTTCGCGTTCCTTGTTGTTTTCTCCCCAACCTCTCAGGACGACTTGCACGACGAGCTGATTAGCGCGGAGGAAATTGTTTCCTCAAGCCGGATGTCGCAGCAAGACTGGGATGAGTGCAGCCGGCTGGCCCACGCCCTGTTTCGGTTCGGGCAAGAGGTTAGTTACGCCGCTCTCTTAATTGTGGTCGACAACGTAGCAGTGTGCTTTATGGTGTTCAGTGTTGCAGTACATCATCTGTTCCCCCCGAGATGGAATCAAAGGAGACGGGGCTGAATTCCTTTTACAGTGAATCTTAGCAGGAGAGGAAAATGGACGCCTACAGGGGCACACGTGTGAATGTAGGACTCCGCGTTGGAAGACGTGTCTAGTCCAACAGTGGCAGTATTCTGGTCAGGAATCCTACGTTATCAAGTGCTCTCACAATACCCGCTTCGAGACAGACTGCTGCAACCTTGCTGCGGTGGTTGGAATGCGACTGGTTCAGTGGTCGCACGAAGAGCACGTTTGTCGTGTTTGTTGTTGCGGCTTACATCACAATGTGGCCGTTCCGATTTCTGCTTGGTGCCTGCCACACATCCTTAATGACATGGACGCCCTCCGTGGGCACACGTTCATCGACATTGATGGGGGAGTGAGGAAAAATATTCGCCAATCGATTCATGTTGGAAGCCTCCAGGGAAATGAATGGAACAAGGGGTCATTGTGTTTGTTTTTTCACGGTGTTCGATTTCGCCCCCAGAACATCTATATCTCGATACAGGAAGTCTTGTCGAATCTGATGTCAATCGTTTTAGAAACGTGGTCATGACCGGCTTTAGTGTGGGTCTCTGGGTGGGACGGCGCTTGTTCGAGCAGGCGGCAGCAGAACGCGGCTTGATTCTCGTGGACACCAAGTACGAGCTGGGCAAGGATGCTGACGGGAACATAATTCTGGTTGATGAGATACACACCCCGGACTCCAGCCGGTACTGGGTGAAGGTGCGGTGTAGCTGTAGCTGTCGATACTGCGGGTGGCCGGGTGTGTGCGTTTGTGGCGGAGTGGACTCACGAGAGCACGGCAGTGTATCAAGAAGGGGTGATCAAAGATGAACGAGAGAATTCGAAAAGCTGACTGCCAATCGTGGCGTCAAAGAAAGTCGACAAACCCGCGCAGCTGACGTGGACTCGAGAGCCCACCGAGCCAGACAGAACCAAATACCAATTTTCACAGTATATTTGTAGCCTTATCCGGGTTCACGGTGGTGATGATTGTGGTCTGGGCTTGGAAGAGTGTTGGAGGGAGCTTCGTAGATGTGTTTCCTTCCCTCGCTGAACCCCCACCTCGATAGACCACCTGCAGGGCATCAACCAATTCTCGCTTCACCCCTTTTGCCAATTCAACGAGCCACCTACGCGTCGCTTTGCCCAACACCATAAACTATTCGCTGCCGCGCTCGGTACGACGTTGCCTCCCTTATCCACGAGCGCTTGGCTCCTCTATCATCTCTGCATAGTCTATTCGATTGATTGGCATAGACTGGAGCGGGGCGCGAAGAACACGCTGACTATGACAAACACCGCAAGCACACCGTTTGCCGTGGGCGTGTTTGTCCGAAGCGAGCATAAAGAAAGGAGGCATCTGTTGGCGCCACCACACTCAGCCCTCTCGCCTCGCAGATGCAATGCACGATATCTCCGGCCCGTCCCTGACACATTTTTTTGGGTGAATCCTTATCCTATGTGTGTCGCTCGCAGGAGACGTACGAGGGGAACATCTCGCAGGGCAGAGAACCGGAGAACATCGACAAGGAGTTTCTCCGACGTTGGTACACGCAGGTGAGACAACGAAAATTTCACGGCCAGAGACGGTAAAGAGAGCAGGAACATAGAAAGGATACAGCAGTAGCGGTCCCCGTTTAAGGCCGCTTGTTTTTTGGCCGGTTGCCCTGCTCAAGGCCGGTGAAATCGATTGGCATAGATGTGATGTTCAAGTTGTCTCATACTCTACGCGAATAGTGCCTGGTGCCCCATATTTATGCTGGCGTTTCCCCCTAGATCTAGAGCAGCCGCAATCATGGACCTGTACTGTACAGAGTTCTGAGCGAGAAGCAGGTTCCAAGAGAGGAGCGCCCTGCCAGCGCCAGAGAAGACCTGGCTTTTCGGACGCGTACCGCAAGCTGCAAGAGATACGACAAGCTCTGGACCTATTTTCGGAGTTCGATTGTGGTGCAGCAAAACCATGACGGCGCCGAAAGCGACGGCGCTGGAAAACGTCTCTTCGAGAGCGGCTTTCCGATACACGAACATTTGGTTGTGGCATTCGCTTTGGCGTGGAGTTGTTGGGCTTTGAAGATCGGTTTAGGAGGTTGGGTATATTGTGCAACCTGCGGTAGGTTGCCAATTCGGACATACATGCCTCGAGGTATGTTCAGAGCGGAGCGGGGAACACGGACATTAATGCACTTCTGCCCCAGCTTCGGCCACTCCCTCAGTTTCCGCTCGGGGCCGCTGCTTCGTTGAAATGAACGTATGTCCCTCGTCCGTCGGAAGACCTTAAAAATTCGTGATCGTGTCTTGAAACAAATGTTACGCAGCACTGCGACCCTTACAAGGACGAGACTGTTCCTGATGCTCCCAGGGAGTTGGTGGCAGAGCTGTCGCGGCGATACGTTATGCTCTACGAGATAATCACGGGGCAGGTGTGTTGTTGTTGTTGTTGTTGTTGGTGGTGGTGTCGGGAGTAGCCGTTGTCGTTCCCGTTGCCGTTGCGGTTGCGGTCGTCGTCGCTCGTTGTTTTGTCGGAGCTTCACGCAGTATTGAGACATCTTGTGCGAGAGATCGGCACAAGTCACCCCCCCCCCGCCCCCCCGCTGCATAATATCTCTTGATTATTGTAGGCGTTTCTTGCTCCCGGTTCAAAGCATACGCAACCATCCTCCGTCCTTCCCTCTCCCCAACACCGAAATCTTCATGATGTGTTCCGTCTACTTGTAGGGAAGGTGTGTTTTCCGACTTCGTGTAAGGAAGGCGTGTTTCCTACTACGTATAAGAAGGAAGAGCATTACAACGCTATATCTCATCATCTCCCCCCCCCCCC
>CACKRE030000160.1:18491-40554 GCA_902602495.3 Ectocarpus sp. CCAP 1310/34 | reverse complement strand
CCCCCCCCCCCCCCCCCCACCTTACTGCTATGCGTGGCAGAACGGAGATGGCACGGTGGTTGCTGCTGAAAGGAGCTAAGATAGATGCTGCGGGCCCAAAGTGGACGACACCTCTTCATTGCTCGATTGAACGCGGGCATATCGCCGTAGTAGAACTTCTCCTGGCATCCGCTGCCGACGTTACCGTTCGACAGGGTGGTCATGGTGTCACGCCCTTGGATGCTGCCGTCGACGGTGGTTTCATCGATATCATGAAAGCTTTGGTCGAGCACGGTGAAAGTGTCAACTTGGCCTGCACCCTGCGTGGTGCACCTTCGCTGGACTACGCAGCGTACAAAAACAACGTTGGGGCGTTCGACGTCCTCGTGGAGGCGGGGGCCAACATCCAAGCAACTCGAATCAATGGCGAGACACCTCGTCATGCGGCTGCAGGCAAGCTCAACTTTGAGGCGACCCTTGCGCTACTGAAACACGGCGCAGATATGAACGCGCTCGGTCAGACCAGGTGGACCCCGTTACACTCTGCAGTACACTCTGCTGGTGACGAAGGCGCTGTAGAGGTAGTGGATCTCCTGCTGAGGTGGAACGCAGACGAAGCAGACGATGATACTTACGGTCGCACACCTCGCAACCTTGTCGTTCGCATGGCTCCAGAAACGGACAGAATGTTTGTGAACGTCCAGCGCGTGTGGAAGCCATTGCAATACGCTCCGCAAGACCGAGCGTGGCGCCACCGAGGTATGCTAGTCCTGTGCCGTGTTCACCCCGAAAGGTTGGTCTACGGCAGAACGCCAGCCATGTGCAAGAGAGTACGGTGCTGCGGGTAACACGAAGCCGGACCAAGCTGGTCGAGAGGGAACAAGTAGCCGGCGGCAGCGAGTAAGGTGCTACGGCGGATGGCAGAACCGTTAGCGAGTGGTCCAATATGGCGTACAGGGTCCTTGGGTTGGACGAAGGCATGTTTCGGACGATTGTAGGGTTTTTGTGAACTCGATGAGATCAGCTGCTTTCGTCTTATCATGCTGGGGCTGGGTTTACGCCATGCAGTACAAAAGTGCAGACTAGACTAGTGGTTATGCCTTTCTTTTCTTTCATGTTTTTTCTGTATCGTAACGCACTACAGAGGCACATTGGTGTGATGAGTGTGCCACTAGAAATTGGTAATGAACCCATCATGTTTCGCCGTTCTTGATGATGTGATTGTGGACAGAACTCGATCGGCTACCTCCGCTGGGTGTAGCTGGTCCGATACCCTCGTCAATGGTTGGAGCTCTCGCGGTGCTCAACCTCTCTCGACGTGGCAAATACATGTGTAGTTCGGATCGAACCTCTGCTCAATGGATAGTGACGTGACGTATGAGTTGGCCTCACCTCGTACTTCTAATCGATACTACCTGTTCTTTTTCGGCACCCCACTCGAAATCTCGTCGTGGGCCGTTGGTTAGTTGGTTATCCTAACTTTCGTCATCGACCTCAACGTCATCATTGTCTTCCCACCGAACGATCCTAGTCACCATTGAATGAATGAACTCGGTGTTGTACGATGCTGCTACTTTTATGATTTGGCCACTGCACATCATTTTTGCGCGAGTTATTGCCTTTGTCCGCGTCAGAGGCAGTAGCAGTCTTACTTTTACTCCGAAATTCTTATAGGTGGTGATGCTTCTTCTAGCACCCACTCACCACATACATGCTGCAACATCAACAAGCAATTGTATTTATTCAGGATTTCGGTGGTGGCGATGCAACCACAACATACAACACGAAGCAGCGCGGACTTTCCAGCACACTGGGGCGGGCAGCAGCCAAAATGTAGGCGTGAATTATTCCAAGAGAGACATAGTTCAAGCACGCAGCGCTTGGTAATACGCACTGCTGCTCCTGTCACTTCGCTAGGTAGGTGGAGGACTCCAGTAGCAGCGATCACTGTCGACGTAACATGTGTTTGTTCTTGCCGTTGGAGCCCACAAGAACGCCACTCTTCCGTAAACAAACCAGAAGGACCCCAAAAAACAAAATAATACTCAAGTACATAAAAACTCTTGGCACAACAAGCTCCTAGCAGTGAAGGAGAGATGGACTGCTATACATATACATGCATCACTTCGGCGGCGAGCACAAAATGTCTTAGATGAAACACGGGGTACTACAGCAGCACACCAACAAACACTGCAGCAGTAGTATCAAAACGGGTAGAGTCGGTAGACCTTGCTTCCGTCGCTGGTGGCGAACTCGGTCAGCTCCTGCGCACGAGAATGTGTACAAAAAGCGACGGCAGGCACGGCGGTCCCAATAAACCACGAAGTGTGAGTGAAACATCAGCAGTCGAGGAGAGCTGCCGCCATAGACAACCATTGCGACTCACACTGGCCACGAGTGAATGGAAACAAACCTTGCCAACCAGTATCTAGTCTAGACAAAAAGCTCGTCCCGCACCGAGAAATGTCAACGAACGGTGCGTACTCAACAAACAGCTAAATACTGCTGTAGCTCGTAAATATTTTTTGAAGCATGACACATGTATATACCTGAATCACAGGGCGTGATGCAGCTGCAGTACGTATCATGCAAAGTGTCGGCCCACGCACAAGAAATGTTGTTGAAGTATATACTTAAGATGAAGGGTCTGCTGCAGACTCCCTACAGGTTGGGCAGGGTGCTCTTCTTTCGGGTAACCGTTCTTTTCCCAACACATGAAAGTCTCTTGTGGCACTGCGGACAAATGTGTACTCGCTGCAAATACCTGTGAGCTCTGTGACCCTCACTCCCAAAACCCTGCCCGGTACTTGTGTAACTATGATACTTCCAATCGTGCGCGCGAACACAGGCAGACATATCGTGGCATGTAGCATAACCGTTCTTATCCACAGACATCTGAAACTATTCCGATTCCAACCCCCCTCCGATTTCTTCTGCAAGTTCGAGAGTTTGCATTTTCTCTGGCACCGGCGGCGGAACCTACGATGTATGCACATTTCTCTGAGTTTGCGCTTCCAAGACCCTACCCGAAACCTCCTGTAGCGTCTCCACAGGTAAAGTCTACCACCTCGTGGAACAACGCCGGTGGTGCCGGCATAGGACTGCTGTGTGTGTGTGACATACCGTCTGGAACCCCTCTGGACACCAGGCTCACAAAGCCAAACCTGCAGAAGCGCACCTGTTGTGGCAGGGCACCTTTTGTGGCAGGGTAAATACAGCACACCAAACATACACTCACATCAATAGGTCTGCTGCGCTTTTGTGATACACGCAACACATTTGTGGAAGCAGCAGTCTACAGCACTGCCGTAGTTTTCCGAGAGGGACCATGAGCAATACTCCTACAGCAAACCCTTGGCGTGGATCATCGGTGGACGGGGGCAAGGTAGAGCCAGCTGTTGTGGGAGGCTCACTGCAGGCGTGCCCAAAACCAGGCAGGCGCCCGTGTACAACAAGGATGGGGACGTACAGGAGGTTTTCGCCGCTGTCGTGAAGGCGGTCGACGACTTCCAGGTGCTGCACGGCTATGTGAGAAAAGGGGACCGCGAGAGTGTACGTCGAAGAATTGGATGGCGACAAACACAAGTACTTCTGCCTGGCAGACGCCACGTGCCGCCGAAAGAACAAGGTGGTTCCCTGCAAAGGCGGAGACCGCAGCAACGTCAACTCGCACCTCAAGAACGCGCACCGCGTGCAGGGCATGGGTGGCGTCGTGAAGCAGGGAAAGAGGAAGGCAACGCAAGAGAGCATCGTGAAGAACCTCTTCGCGAGCAAGGAATCTGGGGATGGGAAGGACAGGTGTGTTTGAGTGTTCTTGAGGGCCTGTCCTAACGTAAAAGTGGCACCAAGATAGATACGGGATGTTCAGCAGTACAAAAAAACTACGTACGATGCTTTTACAATAATGTGCGTTTTTTTGTTTTTCACATTATGTGCTGCTGTGAAGACAGAAGTCTCCCCGAGATATACATATGTAGCCACAAACAATCGGAAGGGGATGTTCTAAGTCTTTGCAGTGAATGGAGGGAAACCTACACGTAGCCGGCGGGCCAAAAGACTGCATGTGTTTGGTCAACGGGGGAGCATGAGTTTATGGGTTTCGCTGCCGGGGAAAGTGCGCATTGGTTATAGCGTGAAGGAAAAATAAAGGGAATACGACACAACAGGGTATACACCCTGGTCGAAAAGCGACACAGCTGGGTACGCGGTCATTAACAGCAGTAAATGCACCCATATCATTGGTCAGCGCCCAATTTCACCCCGGTGCGTCCGAAAAGGCGCAGGGTATACCCTGCCGTGACTTTTCTCAATAACTATACCGTGTTTTCGGAAATGTACCCTGATCTGTCGGGAAAGTGGACCCTTTCATCAATCATTTCCCCCGCAGGAATCTTCCCAACTCTTTTTCCCCTCCAACCATGACATACCAAACGGCGACTCTTCCCGCCCAATAACAACCATGGCAACGGGGCAGGAATCAGTTTCCTCCCCTGCGAAACAACACCAACCGTCAACTCTTCCGCTCTAAGTCAACAATGGCCGGGCAACACGTATTTCAGCACAATTGTTCCGTTGGGAAACATGCACACGCGCGTACGATACCCCGTGGAGCGACTGTTTGCTGCAGTCTAGACTATATGCGAGACGCACGCGTCACGCTGTGAAAGCGAGACCGATCCAGAATGGTTGACATGAATAGACTATGCATGTGTGCGTGCGTGCGTTGTCTGTTGTGTCTCAATCGCGATGTGTTTCTTGCCTGAGCTACTGCTGTAGCGGCAGCGGTCACGCTTACCAGCCGAGCAAAGCCGACCAATCCATGTAGTAAGAAAACGTCAGGCTTCAGCGGGATGAGCCGATGAAATACAACGCGAGCACTCTTTTTATTCTCTCTATCGACAGGGAGGGTGATCGAGTTGCACGACACAGCGGTGTCCTGCTGCTAGAGTAAGGATAAGACTTGTGTGTGCTGGTCCTGCCTCTCCCCTCCACCCTCGTTGCGGGCGCGAGCTCGCCGCCAGCACAGCGCCACACACTGGCACGTGCTGTGCATGTCAACCATTCTGGATCGGTCTCGCTTTCACAGCGTGACCCGTGCGTCTCGCACATAGTCTAGACTGCAGCAAACAGTCGCTCCACGGGGTATCATACGCGCGTGTGCATGTTTCCCAACGGAACAATATTGCTGGAATACGTGTTGCCCGGCCATTGTTGACTTAGAGCGGAAGAGTTGACGGTTAGTGTTGTTTCGCAGAGGCGGAAACTGATTCCTGCCCCGTTGCCATGGTTGTTGTTGGGCGGGAAGAGTCGCCGTTTGGTATGCCATGGTTGGAGGGGAAATAGAGTTGGGAAGATTCCTGCGGGGGAAATGATTGATGAAAGGGTCCAATTTCCCGACAGATCAGGGTACATTTCCTAAAACAGGGTCCAAATGTATAGTTATTGAGAAAAGTAGTCACGGCAGGGTACAACCTTCGCCTTTTTGGACGCATCGGGGTGATATTGGGCGCTGACCAATGATATGAGTGCATTTACTGCTGTTAATGACTGTGTAACCAACTTCTTTCTTCCCCTCGCTCCTCGACAAGCTTTTGCTTAGACATGGGTTGTAGCGAAGGGGGGGTCTTTCTGGCGAGCAGGGCTAGACTCACCCTCAAGGGATGACCGAAACCTTCTTGCTGCTGCGCATCCGCCGCGAGGCGTGCGTGTGGTGGTGGAGTTGGGTCGGCACTGATGGGGTCAGGCGGGAAAATGTAGATGCGCGGGCCTTTCTGGCCGTCGGCGTTGGCAGTGATGCCCATCTCATTTTTGTGCGCGGAGGCAGACACCATCAGAAAGGTGGACGGGCACTACACGGCCCTAGGTTTGCTAGAGGGAGCTGTATTGCCTCAGTAACCTGGCTTCGCCATCAAAGGAGGAGGGAGCAGGTGGCGACGAGCTGAACTAGGCTGGTTGACCATTCGGCGCGAGAATTTTTATTTTTTTCAGACCAAGAACCTTGAGTGCAATGAGGGAGAAAGCGAGGAACGGACTGGGAAGGACAGCAACGAGAGCGTGTACGGACGGAGCAGGTCGAGTGGCGTCTTGCTCGGGCTGACTACAGCGGCGCCGGATGGAGCAATGGCACCGGAGCATGCGGGCGACATCGACCCGTGGCGCACGGACAAACATTTCTATCTGTGTTGTCAATTTTTTTCGTTTTTTTTCTGACTTTCCGTGTTGGTTTTGTGTGATGACATCGTCACCGGTTTTGTAGAGAGACCCGTCAGAGATGGCGTGGCTAACCCGGGTGCATTGGTTTTGTGCCTGATCGTGGAAGACCCCTTCAATGTGGAACGATTCTTAGCTAGTGTCGATATTTTTCCCGGCAGTGCCGAACCCAGACGATCGGGAGAGATTCGGGTGATTGTCAATTGCTGCTATGATGGCTTTGGTTGGTTGTTCTTTTTCACTGTACGGCCGCAGACACATTCTGACAGCACTTCAGACAGCAGCTTTGTGCCCCGCCAGCTGCTTGTTCCATGCCTACCATGGTGTTTTTGTACAGACAGCACTTCAGACAGCAGTATGCTGTAGTCGGCAATCTTCCGTTTTGGTATAGAGTGGGACAGGGAGGGGGTGATGCTACTGTAGTCGAACGGTGGGACGGACGTGCAGTTCAGTTTTTGGGCACGCATAGGGTGCTGCAGGGATTTTTAGGTGTACCTCTTCGGGCTCTTGGATACCTTTTTCTCGTTACATGTGTGCGTGTTCTTTAGATCCTCAGATGGCTCTAGCACTTTCGTGACCACGGGCTGAGAGTCTTTTGCTAGATTGTGGCATTTGGCAACTGACATACGGTTTAATGTGAAGACAACAACAACAACAACGACCCAGCTGTGTCGCTTTTCGACCAGGGTATATACCTTGTTGTGTCGTATTCCCAAAAATACAGCAAGCAGCAAACAACACTTTTTGACAGCAGTACTTGAGGGGGCACAGCACCCACATACGTGGGGTGAAAACTTATGTTGGACCGGAAGAACAAAAATAATGGGTCATCAATGTTTCAGAGGGATAGAGCCGGGTAGATGCCGTCCTCCCACCAATCACATATCGACTATGTTGGACATTAGTCTATGTAGGACAGAGGCAGATGATTGGGCGATGGCAACGCCGCCTACATGTAGCGGGAATCCTCCGAAAGACGTTGCACAGCAGCAGCAGCACATGACACACGTGAACAATACACGAGTCATCCAGCACAGCAGCAAACGAGACTGCTTGTGGACCAAGGGCAGCCAAAGGCACACATACTAGGAGGTCTGGTTCGGCTGTCAGAGCCGGTTGGCTGCTGTCGGCAGCACCACAAGCGAGGTAGGCGACACAAGTCAAATCTGCTGCTGCTGCTGCTGCTGCTGTTGCTGCTGCTGCTGCTGCAGGCCGATCTTTAGAGCTTCCTACACAGCAGTGGTGCATCCCTAACCCTAGCCCAATGAGACGTACAAACTGCTGCAGGCCAAGGTGGCCAAAGGAGCATATCATGCGAAGCATCGAGAGCGATTTTTGAAGCCCGTTGCCTGCTGCTAGCTAGCGTATAAGCGAGTGAAGCAAGTGCACACAAGTCAATCAATCTGCGGCTGGCTATCTTCACCGGTCTGTCTCCAAACCGATCTCCTCTTGATCCACAGCAGACCCGCCCGAAGAGAGACAATGACATGTACACACGCTGCCGGCCAAGGCAACCAAATACACACACACATAGAGGGGCATCGGGGGCGATTTTAACAGCCCGTTGCCGCTGCTACGAGCGTAAGAGTGGTGCACAGCCACACAGCGACAGCAGCAGCAGCAGCAGCTGATGATGATTCATGAGAGCTTCGTCTACACCACACAACACTTTCACTCTTCCCAGCGCTGCTAAACAGCAGCAGTCCTGCGTACACGGCTGATTGGTGGTGTTGGGTGAGGTGTGAGCGTGTGCACTAGCAGTGTTGGCCTCTCTGTGAGGCTCCCCATCCATATTTATCAACGCCCGCGTCTCTTTTTCCGCCCGTTCTTTCGCGCTTCGCGCGAAATAATTGAATAATTTTTTGTTGAACCCCCATGTATGGGAGTGGAGCCCTACAGGGTGGTGAAAAGCCAGTTTTGCAGCACGACATACAGCAGCCAATTTTCAACATGTGGCGATTTGGATACAATTTGTATGTATGCATATGTGTGTGTGTTTTTAGTGTTAGCATCGACCGCGCTAACTGGCTGACCAATGAAAATAGGTCAGTCTCAGTGAGGTTGAAAACATAAAACACTTCTAAATGCCATTAGACCCCGTGAGGGGGCGGCACTCTCCGGATCAACGACAGAAACGGTACAGATAGCGCCCGCACTTAAGAACTTAGCAGTTAAGAAATTGAGACAAACAAAAAATCAAAAGCTAAGAACTTGAGCACCATTTGTGAGCTCGCTTAAGAACCCGACACTAAAACCTAAATAGCGGACATTTGTAGCCCACAAGAAGGTGATCAGCAAAATAAGAATCCCAGCCTTGGTTCTTAAGTGCAGGCGCCATCTGTAGCAACAGAAGAAAACTGCACAAGTCTACAAAAGGCTGCTACCTTGCACTCGACTTCGTTTTGGAGTGCTTTCACCGTCATCCCCTTCCCTTCCAACTCCATCGTTCTCATGGTGGTTTTCACAGCTGCTTCTCCACAATTATTTTCTAGCCCTGCGTCGTTTGTGGTGGGGAAGGTCATCTGATGTGTGTGCGTGTGTTTTCGTCCTATTTATTATAGCGACAATCCCCCGTTTTTCGTGGTGAGACGTGTGCTACACCTCTCAGAGTATGTAGAATAGTACACTTTTCAGTGTATTTTTATCGTGCAACTAGAACCATCCAGGGTCACACAGGAGGGAGGGATGTACTTGAAAAGATATCCAGAAAAGCATCAGCTGATGAACATCGACATCGTCATCGACATCGACATTAAGGCTCAACTTCTAGTTGTTGTTGGTCGATGCTACAGCAGTCGGCTCGGGACATGATGGGGAATCGACATGCGCGTTGGCACCCCCAGATCTGTAACCGATGCCGAGCCAAGCTGCAGCTGGGGTTCAAAAACTCCGCCAAGTTCGGGTCCATGGCCCGTACCATTCACGATCCACTATTCGCTGTTGGGCGCGCCGCTATAGTGTACACGTCTACACCCACAGTTCAGGAGACTGGGCCTGTCCCGGCGCGAACGGCAGTGGAACGTAAAGGAACGCACCCAGTTTGTTTGGGCGTTCCGGACTAGAGCTGCAGCCTTCGACAGCACGGCCCTAGCAACTGATCTGGGCGTGCCGACGGGTTCGTCGCTGCTTCATCATTTCCTCTACCGATTTACAACAGCAAATACTCCCTGGTCGTGGCACCCATCGTGTCGCCTCTTTATCCTTGAATTTTCTTCATGTGCGAAATTGGGCTGCATGATCTACTAGAGGAAATAACAAGTCCCACACGCCGCACAGCAGTGCGATGAATATGTGATTTTGGACGCACGACTCCTCAACCGACTCGTCTTCCGCATCTCGTACGCAATGCTGGGCACCCCATTCGGTCGTTCTCGAAAGCAGTCAAAATCGCTAGTCTCTGTGGGTCAACCTCTTGAAAGGAAACACAAAATGGCAAGACCAGGTTGGGCGTGCACCGCTTCTGCACACCTCAGCTTCATGTTGGCGTTACCTCTGACTAGGCCGAGTACAAGCGGCCGTGAGGCACCCACGATCATTGCAAACTGCCTGCTGCAGCTCGGAAATAGAGTAGCGCACTTATTGTGTGAGCGCGTCAATTTTCGCGCCACGGCAGCTGTGCATGGTGCTTTCAAACCTCAGCACCGGAAGCCAATAGCCGGTCATGCGCAAAGAGACAGTCCAACAAGAGATATAGAGCAAGACTGAGGACGAGTTGTTGAATCAACACGCCATCTGCCGATGCCTTTCTGCATGCTGACTTGTACCGCAGCTTCCGTGGTGCACATGGTTTACATAGCGCCCCCACCTTGTTTGCGGACCTCCTAACCCCTCGACAGCGGTTCCGCTGCACCAGGGGGTTTCTGAAGATCGGCATGTGAGGTTGTCCAAAACAACGATTTTTTCTGAAAAAAACTCACCACTGTAGGGTCTTTCTCATCGGTGCCGCGATTACGTGAGTACAGGCGCTGAGCATCTCTAATTGAATTGAACATGAACATGCCGCCGAAAGCATGTGGGTAGGACTGCTTGTGGATGCCAGTTGTCCTCCCCGAGGTAACCTTGCCCAAGCGCGCTGAGGTAGTTTCTAACGCTCTTCCCAACATCTCCTTCCGCAACTGCTCTGCCGCTGCTCATTGTTTTGCTTCGACTTTGTATCCCTATTTAGAGTTCTTGGGCTCCTGGCTGCGAAGTGGCTAGTGGAGAAGTTTCTACCCTTCGACTTTTTCTCTACTGGCACGACTTGGCAGGAGCTGGTGGGGTTACTAACCGCCCACACCACACCTTTTCCAGCCCTCCCCTCTTGGCGCATGAAACACCTCCTTATAGAGTTGTACGTCGCCACGAAACAGGTCAGGGAATGCGCAGCGATCACTAAGTCACCTCATACACTGCGCAAAAGTGGCAAGGCTGTCCTTTGTTGGCCCCTGAATATACGCTCTATATTTGACCTTCAACGGTCGATTGGGGTCTGAGATACAAGTTTATCGCCGATTTGATTTTTGTGTCATATCTCTCTATCCGCGGAAACGACAGCAGTGACCAAGCTCTTCGCGCTGTGTGTATGGTGCATCTTGTGCGCTGGAAATACCGACCGAGAGGCGATAGGATATTCGCAAATTGAGTTGGTGAGGGTAGGCATGCTACGTTGCTGGGGACAGCTGCTGCTCGATAAGGCTGTCCAAAGCGTGATTCGCCTAACCTTGTGTTGGTCGAAAAATAGACTTGTCTAACAGATAAGGAAGCGTTCCTTTTTTTTCAACTAGGATAACCGCTAGGATGGCGTTAGAAGTGGCATCACGAACTCCCACTTTCTAAGTGCCTCACTTGAAAACAACCGAAGTAGCATTAACGTGACTTTGGGAGCAACTTGATTCTGATTGGGTGCGTGCAACTTGATTATGTTCGTGTCGAGAGTCACGCTGAAATGACACCAGTGCGGTGGCTATCCACGATTATTAAGCCGGTCTGAGCATCGCTTCAGTCATTTCTGACAGCTACCCCCCCTCGCAGGCAGTGCTCGGGAACATGCAGGAAGAGATCAAGAAGGCAACTCTGCCCATCATCCACTATTGGCTTGACCTGTGGACATGCAAGGTCTCTTGGCGGAAATACCTCAGTGTCCATGTCTCCTATGTGGACAGCAACTTCACCCTGCGACACGGTCTTCTTGCTGTAAGTACATTTCCCCGGTTCCCTCCTCGTTTGCCCACGTAGAGCGTGGGCACGCATTTCTTGTAATATTGCTGCTAGCTGTGTTCTTCGGCGAGCAATGTCTCCCAGTTTCTCATGCGGTACCGTCTCTATCTCCTTGTTCCCCTTTTCAGACAAAAAATATTCGAAAACGGTAGATCCTCTGCGGCAACAAAATGTTGAACATAGCTCTATACCTCCCTCTGTCGTTGTTTGCCGTAGTTGATATCGTGATCAACACTTTGGCGGGGCGGGAGATGTTGAAACGCACCACATCGAGAAAAGTGCGCACGTCTTTGCAGATTGCTTTCTGGGTGACTGCAGCATGCCAATGTGTAGGCCGTTGATATTGCAAGCCTGCTCCTGTTCCCCATCCCCCATTTATTTTTTTCCCTTGCCTGGTAAAGCACTACGCCCCTTCGGCGGCGATTCAGGGGACAGAGACGGCAACCGAAGCCCTTTTCACCATCTTCAGGGCGACGCTGGCGGAGAACGGCATCAAGCTCTCCGACCTCGCCGGTGGGACAACCGGCAGCGACCCCGACGTCAGGGTGATGTGTGTGGACGTCCTCATGGCGTCGCATAAGATCGGGTGGGACTGGTGCGGCTGCGACCTGGCGGGCAACGCCGCGGAGGACGCTTTCGGCATCTTTGCGGACCCCCAGAGTTCCAAGAATAGGGACGCGCGCGAGGTCATTAGGCTCGTGGTAAAGACAGCGGCGAAGTTGAACCAGTCCGCCGCCTTGAAGGAGATGTTCGAGGAGATCGAGGTCGAGGCGCTGAACGACATCTTGAAGGCCACGGGGCGCGGCGCGGGGTGGCCGAGCCTCGTGCGCGTGATGGAGCGCATATTCCGCCTGTGGCACGTCCTGAGGAAGGTCTACGCCGACGACGGCGAGGAGTTCCTCCTCGACGAGGACAACAACAGGAACGACGTCCTCCAGCTGTACTCGCTCCTTCAGCCTCTCTCCGCGATAACGCGCGACAGCCGGTGCAGCGACGTGCCGATGACCGCGGAGATGCACATGGCGTTCGCGCAGCTCAAGGCGGAAGTGCTCGACCCCGACCGGCCGCTTAAGGTGTTCGACATTCCCCCTGCGCCGGACTCCCCGGAAGCTGAACAGGACGGCGAGGCGCGAATGGGGCGGGAGGGGGGCAGGCCGATGTTGCCCTCGGCCATGGTGCCATCGGACGAGTTGCGTCCGATCACCGTCAAGACCCGGAAGGAACTAAGCAAAGTCCTCGTGGAGGGGCTCTTCGGGCGAGTGTGGGATGAGGAATCCGCCAACCCCTCCTCGTTCCGCGACGCCGCGGTGCTCCTCACCCCACCGTTCAACACCGGAAAGTACCTGGATGCCCTCAGGCTTAATGCGGCGGACGCGGAGCACCTTCCCACCGGCAAAAGGAGATTGGCGCCAACCCCGGACGCCGGCGTGACGGCGAAGCTTGACGCTTGCTGGGGCGACATTAAGGCCAGGGCGTGGGGAGCTGCGCGAGAGCGGCACCGCCGATCTGCGCCACCAGTCTTGGACGACGGGCAACCGTCTCGAAAGCGCCTCCGCGTCGAGGGCTCAACCTGTAGCCCCGCCAGAATGAGCAGGTTCGCTGCCTTCGGGCGGGGCGAAGCTAGCGGCGGCGGCGGCGCTAAAGACGACTGGGCGAATAGTGAGGACAGGAACCTGGGTGGGATCGTGGCGGGCGAGATCGAGCGCTACAAGTCGCTCTTCATGACGGCAGTCGAGGTATGTCGAACACACAACGTTTTCAAGCGTGCTTCTTGTCATTGAAATATGTCATGGGCATTTTCATAGTTCGGTAGTCTGCCACGCATGGCCGAGAGGGCCTTTTCTCGAAGCCTTGTTTGTTACGTGGATGTGTAGCGTAGTCAAAGCATCTCGTGGTATCGTGTCCGTTGGGTTTTGCCATGGATGTAATGATGTTGAATGACTGACGGGCACACTTGTCCGTCAAAAGGAATGTGTGGGCCCATGTTTGTCAGTAGTCACAGATTCCTTGTGTTGTTCCATGTGCAATCGGATGTGAAATGTGATCGCAACCTTGGACAAACAATTATGATGTGCACTGTGCGTGCTCTTGGCGCTTGTTCTGCACCTCGCTGTTCTATACTGCACGGGGGAAATGCTCCTCGTTCGACGGGAAAACAAAGCCACCTCGCCTGCTTCGTTCGTTGAATTGCGCAGTCGGACTGCCGCGAGGTACTGTCCTGGTGGGGGCGCACGGGCAAGAACGTCTTCCCTTGCCTCGCCCCGGTTGCGCAGCAGGTGTTCGGAAGCCAGGTGGCAGCCTCGCAGGTAGAGGATCGCGACTTCGACGGCGGCGTTAACTTTTTCATGCCCAACAGGAGCCGCATGGATGCCTACTGGGCGGAGATGGTGATGTTCCTCAAGGCCAACTTTGAGCACATCCCCGCGACGAAGCAGATCCCCGTGGTCGCCACCAAGAACATCCGGTCGTGTCTGCCGGCGCGGTTCTACGGGCGGGACCCGGACTTGTTGGCCGCTGAAGCCGCCCTCGACATACTGCAAAACGCCACGATCCCTTCCGCGGATCATTTGGGTGGAGGACTGAAGATAGCTAGCGTGGGTTTGGGCTTCACGTCTATAACAAGTGTTTCGAATCTTGTGTGGCCAATCAAACCTCTGCGGCAAAGGTGTTCATCAACAGAGAAATTGGTCGATACCTGTCCGTTTCGAACCTCTACCGAAAGTGTAGTATCGATTGCTGTTGCAGCTTGGTCGGGTGGAGAGGTTCTTGCTCCTCGTTTGTGGTATTTTGTCGTATGAGCTGATGTACATTACATTGGTATGTATACCTACGTGCACGATGTGTGCAACGAGAGACGCATTGTCTTGTGTATTCGTATTCTCGCAGGACGACATGCATATTCTGGTAGTTGTTGTGACACCACTACCCGATACTTTGGTGACGTCCGCGACACGTCCGTCCGGAACCCCGCCCGAATCTCCCTCGAACTTGGGTACACACGGCGGAACAATGCCCGAGGCACGGGTAACACGCGCTTACATGTCCTACAATATTTGTGAGTTAATTCTACGACATGGTTACTAGCCGAGTTGTCGCTGTTGACTCTGTCTTTTACTTTCACATATGTGTAGTTCCATTCCATTCCTCTGTACGAAATAAATACTTCAAGATGGAAAAATGGCCCGTCGCGAAATGAAGCTGTGATCCGGTTGTGGTCTGCCATATCGTAAAGCAACTATCCTCTGATCACTGTCCAGTATCTCCTCCCCTGGGGTGTCCAAGATGAACAAGCGAAAGCCCTGTGACTGTCACTGACGAACCCAGAAATGACGCGATTTACTTCTTTCGGAGCTAAAAAAAGAAACACAACGAAAACCCACTCCGCTCGCGAAAGCACACGAGAGATGACCGCCTCGGGTCCACCGAAATATGATAGCGACAACGCTGCTACCGCCGAAATGGCTAACCACGGGAAACAGCAACACTATCCGGATGAAAGGCGAGGGGAACCGGCACAGCAATGCGTAACCCCCCGATATCCTAGTCGAGACGCAACGAACGGTCCGCAGCCAATTCGACCCACGGTGGTGTGTGCATATCACTACCATAACTGTGCCGTTGAGAGCGACAGCACGATGCGTCTTGCGCCGGCTTATTCTGAAAGCGACAGCGCAGGCAGAACCTTCGCGGAAGGACCAAACGTAAATATCCATGATGTCTACCAGTGCGGTGTGCCACAACAGACCCACGCCCCGTGAAAACACTGAGAGACGAACAACATTCATCACCGGGCGGCGTCGCGCGGTATGCGGACTCCGGTGTCAGGAAACCGGACCTGCGGCGAGAAGGCGAGGGACAGGTCTACGACCCTTCCCCTCGGAGGTAGACACCGAGACCTCCTCTTGCACTTTACATGCTACATGCCAACCCTGTCAGCTGTTGTAAAATCATGCAACTAATGCGTGCATGTGCATACAAGCACTATTGTGTATGGTAATGAAACTAACCTGTGGAGAGCAGGAGAGGAAGCAGCACAACGCGTCCTCCGTCCGCCGTCCATTCAGTAACCGTTGCACGTACTCGAGATCGAAGCGGTCCCCCTGGTGTGTTGAGGTTTCCGCAGCGAGCATGTCCGAAAACACGGAGCGGAGGGGTACATGACGAAGCCCTAATCACGTGAAATTTGCAAAGAACATGTATGGCACCGGTTACGTTCACTCCGCAGTTGACGTGTAGCAACAACGCCCTGTCACCATTGAGAATTGTTCAATATTGCAGAGCGACCAAGACTTCCTCCGAGCATGAGAGACAAAGAAAAGAAAAACCACCACAACGATATCGAGTGCCAAACAGCGTAGCCAACAGTAGCAACAGAATCGTCAATCTCCGAATCAAAAAGAATAAACACGACGAAATTGAAAACCGAATACCGTATTGTATACGCCTAACTCGGTATATGTTATCGAGTATTCAGGGGAAACACAAGCAAGAGGGTCGCACCTCCTCACTTTCGCAACGTGCGTTCAAAACCTCAGCACCAATATCAACATTTCACGACAAAGCAATACTGTTCTGGCTGAAAGCGAAAAGAATAACCACTCTGGGCTCTCCCCACCGCTTTATCTGCGCTCGGTCGCTGGCTCCGCCCTCCTCGTTTCTCCAGAAGTAACGGGCACCGCCATGCAAGACGGGCGACAACCTTCTCTAGCGAACGACCGACAGATGCAGAAAAGGCCACCGCAATACCCAAAAGAACCACTCACCAGTGAGCGTCGCGGGTGGCTCGCTCTGTCCACCTCTTCTCTCCGCGCCTCTGCCTCCTTCCCCTCCGCCCTTACGCAGTGAGGGACGCAGTGAAGCCTTCTGAGGATGCCCACCTCCACGCCGAACGCGCACATCCTGAGTAGAAACAAGTAACAACAATCAGATGCATTTTCCGGTGACATGGGGGGTGGGCGGGGGAGGGGGTACTCATAGTCGCGTATGCCGAAGTTGTCAGACCATTGACCTCGCGGGTAATATGGGGGGGGTGCGCGGAATCATGGATGTCTTCGTTGCGCTAAATAGACTCTTTGCATGGCCGCCGCGAGTGTCTTTCTTTGAGAAACTCCCCCGCTAGGGGTGCCTTTACCCATACCCCCGCAGGTGTTGTCAGAAAGGTGGTCGTGCTATCGCTGTGCCAGTCAACCAAACAACACGCCCATAGGGCCGAAACACGCCCCGCTGACTCACCCTATTTTTGCTCCGTGTGCGGCAACCGCTGGACGCACCCACGCACCCACGATTTTCCGACCAGTGTCTCTCGCGCAGGGGCCCACGACAAAAAACATCTGGCTTGAAACGCGAGAAGCCGATTCTAACCACAAAAAATAATCTGGAGAAACATTCCGCAGTCGTCTGTATTTGCCCTCTGCTGCACAGTGTTACCATGGTAGGCGCTACGGTGGCGGATGATGAGGACGGAAAACGCACCTCCGGTGGTCAAACTGCTCCACGAAGCCCTCGGGTCCCTCGGCGATCTTGAGCACGTCCATCACCGACCTTTCAATAAAACAACGAATTAGTCAACGACATAATGTAGTCAACGCTTCAGCCGAACGCAATGGCATCGTACAAAGTCAACGACTCTTGGCTAGACGACTGAGTGAGCCACTAAGCTCAACGAACTAAAGTGAGCGTTTTGGTCAAATACGTGCTTGAAGTCAGGCACCCAGTTGCTTCGAAGCTACATGTTCGACGATGAGTTCAACGGCTCGACAATGCAGCAAACGATCATGCTCCACGAACAAGAGCAAGAATAATCGAAACAAGTCGTTTCACTATTAATATCAGCATATCAGTCGTTTCAACGATAAAGCCGACGACTCGGCAGTCTAGTCAACGTGAAAGTCAACAACTGAGCCAACGGCGTGACCGACGTTTGGGGGAGGCGAGAGAATGCCGGCGCACGTTCAACAGCCAACATCCACAGCCTTGTGATACACAAGAAGTTAGCAACTTTCACGCTCGCCGTTTGTCGGCGGCGAGGGTCCCACGAGAGTGAAATATCAAAACATGGCGGCCCTGGCCGCAGTCGACGGATGGCGAATCGACAGATATCTAATCGGCGTATCGGACCGACGGCACGAAAACGACGATCACGCTCGGGTAATTTCAATGGGTCGGGGGGAGGGGCGTGGGGGGGGGGGTTTGCGCAAGGGCGATGCACTGGTCGATGCAAACAAAGCCGTAGATACATCGGGAGAGTGTTCTTTCGTTTAGTTCAAGAGCAAATTTTCCTGTCATATAGCCAAGCTGTCAGCCGGAGCGGCGAACACGCCACAGCCCGAAAGCAAAGAACGACAGGAAGAAAACAAGGAGAAAAAAAATACTGGACTGCAGCATCCAACACGCACCGGTCGCACTGAAAGCTGCCGTAAAGCCTCCGAAGACAGGCGGGGTGGGGGGCCTCCGGAATGGTTCCTGTCTCGGCCTCGATGCCAGCACCACCTCCGCCGCCCGCCCCGTCTCCCTCGACTGCCCCCCAGTCGCTCTCTGCCGGCGCCGCCCTTGGCGTTGCCGCTGTCGATGATGATGTGCCGTCTCCGACGATCCAGCCTCCACCCGCGGTGCCCCGCTCCGCGTTCGGGGCCTCTTCCTGCTGCTGGGAGGCTGGGCCTGTCGGGGGGGACGGGGCGCGAGTGAGGGGATCAATTCGAACGAGAAGATAAAATAAAAGGTACCGAGAAAGTGTCTCAACCAAGTGAAAAACTACACAAGATAGAATACAGAGAACATAAATGAAAAATACAGGGCAAAAGGCAACAAGAGCAAACACAGGTGAACAAGCACAACGGATGCAACACTTCGCAACAAAAGAAAACAAATCCTGTACACAACCGTACCGGTTCCATGCTAGCAAACGCCGACGAAC
The DNA here is from genome assembly GCA_902602495.3 of Ectocarpus sp. CCAP 1310/34. Taxonomy (NCBI): domain Eukaryota; class Phaeophyceae; order Ectocarpales; family Ectocarpaceae; genus Ectocarpus; species Ectocarpus sp. CCAP 1310/34. The sequence continues at coordinate 22,256 of CACKRE030000160.1, read as the reverse complement.
CACAACGAAGGAAGAACAACAACGCCATCCAGCCAACAAGAGCACCGAAGGCAGTCACAGCCGCAGCAGTGGTATGTGTAGCAGTATGATACATACCCAGGTACATCCCTTCTGCGTCTCCCCCGGCGGAGGAAACGTTGTCGGCAACAGACGCAGCGACGACCGGTTTCGCTATCCGCTCCCAGCACGCCATCCTGAAGTCCTTCCGCTTGGTGTACTCTGCGCACGACACGCCAACAACATCGGACGAAAAGGAAGCTTGTAGCCAATCGTGTTAAAACCGACCGTTCGTCACCGACAATCGGGCAAGGGTGTACGGGTTGCCGTTGATGTCCCCCTGCTTGAAACGACAACATCGGAAATACATACGCGGTGGTATAAATATTCGCCACCCGTGCTACAGACGCCTGGTCCTGAGTTGGGGCATGGGTTATTGTTTTTCAGCAATAACTTTCGTCCATATCGCTAGTATGCATCGACCGCCGCGACCCAATTCGGCTCACGTCGTTGCCAAGATGCCCCCAGTCACGCAACATGTCCGTAAGGTTCTTGTAGCTGTGGAGGCTTTGGCGAAATCGCAACGTTTTCCAATTCAATTTAGGGGTGCCCTTGTCGTCAAAGACACCAACCCCAACACAAGCTACAACGACAGCAACTTGTCCTGGTACAACTTACAATACACATGCCTTCATCATGATCCAGGATACCCTGAGGTGGAGCCATGGGGAAAGTTCGTGCATATTTACTGTTGTGCGTGTTTGTGAAGCACTTATCTTGGATTTTCCACCGCCCATGCCTACCGGCTGACCAAGGAAACATCGTCAGCCTCAAATCACGTTGAGATTCCTATATCTGTCTGTAAGACTGGCGATGTTTCAATGGTCAGTCACTAAGCATGGCCGGTGGAACATCCAAGAGAACCTCCCAAGAGAACCTCCCAAACACAAACAGAAACACACACACACAAGCTTCCCCCAAAACCCCTTTGGCGTTTCTTTTTATCTATCTGTAAGACTGGTGATGTTTCTTTGGTCAGCCGGTGAGCATGGCCGGTGGAAAGTGCGAGAGATAAACATATACTTCAGTATGCCTCACAAATATACACAAGCTTCGCCCATGGCCCCACCTCAGAGGATCCCGGATCATGTGGTCCCTAGAAGCGTTTCCAGTTGTTTAGCCGCACGGAGACTGACGTATCTTTATTGCTCAGCCAGCTAGCGCGGTCGATGCTAACGCACCCAAACGCTTGCACGCAAGGACTGACGCATTGTACTTGGGCGGCCGGTACGATGGCGTGTTCGATGCTAGCACCCCAAAAACGAACGGATGCAAGCGCACACACACCCACATCGCACTGAGACTAACGTGTTGTCATTGGTCGGCCGGTTAGCGTGGTCGATGCTAGAAATAAAGACACACACACGCACACACACACACACACAAGCACCTGCCGTGGTGGTTGTCTGGACGTAGACGTTGCTGTAGCGAAAGACGTCCGTCAGGACGATTTGGTTGGTGTAGAGAACCCACCGCAGGGCCGCCTTCACCGCCGCGATCTCCACCTGCACCCACCCCACGACGACCACGCCGAAATGGACGAAATGCTTGTGTAAGCGTCTGTACAAGCAACAAGGACAACAACAGACATGGTGTCTGTGGCGGTCCGTACAAGCTGCGAGGACAGCACCATGCACGGTCTCTGTAGCGATCTGTCAAAGCTGTCTGGACAACACCAGGTTTGACGTCCACCTGCACTCGTGAGAATGACAACATAGGTGAGAGTATGTGTGTGAACTCGTCTGTCGTGCAGCTGTAAGGACGACACCAGGCATGACAACAACGACGGCGACCCAACGGCGGTGATACCGGCACATGAAAAAAATGACACGACACCGCAACACTAACAGGCGTACCTTCAAGGACAGAGACGAAACAGCAGGAGGAAGAATGTGAAGAAACAGTGCCATCAAAACCACCGTCCTCGCCACCAAGGACAGCAACCACGACAACAATAGCGAGAAACATCAAAAACGAAAAGCAGAAACCGCCACGAACGGCAGCAAGCAACTGCGGCGACCACAGCAACGTAACAGGATGACCTTCGAAACAAACCTGGGAATCCCGTGATATCTTCTTGACGTGCTTGACCCCATTGATGTGCGGCAGAACCTGAGGTAGTTGTGTACGTTTCGGCCAATCAAACGGAGGCACACAGCTCCTCGACATCACACGGAAACACGCAATATCACTATTGATCGATGGGGCACTAGAAAGGGATCCGCGGTGGACCAACCCCGGGCTGCTCGGTCAAGAAGACAGAGGTGATCACATGGTGTGCGTAATTTCGTCAATAACATCGTTCGGCACATGCTCGGCACTTCGGCCAGGGTGCCGTAGGACAATCGCGCACGCAGGAATAATGAAAAAAAAGGAAAAAAAACAAGGAACAAGAAAAAAAAACTTAATTGAAAAGCAAACATTATAGACACATGGGCAACAACAGCACCATCAACAGCGACAACACCAACAACAGCAGCAACACCTGTTGGACCACCAAGTCCATCTCCGGACCCCACACGGCGTCCGGGTCCATGGCAAGCTCGCTCGCGGCTGCAGAGACGCTTTCCACCAGCCCGGGGCAGCGCCTCGCCGGCACGTCGTGGTCTTGGATCTTCCGCCACTATAAGGAAAAATAAAAAGTACATTGGGAATTAACGCTTTGCCCACTGATGAAAAAAAATAGCAGCTGCAAGCAAAAGCTGCCTGCGCAGGAAAAAAAAGCAAAATCTTGGGAATTAAAGAAAACCCTGTCAAACCATTTAAGAACAAGCGAAGGCGGCAGTTCTGTAAAATACAATAACAAAAACCCCGAAAGATGTGATTTTTGATTTTCCGACCTCGAACATTTTCAGTTGGTATTTATCAATGAGTTTAGTTTACTTTCGCTTTCGAGTGCGCCGGAATACGCTCAACTACATGCCGCAGTACGGAGCGGTCGACTCGCCGAAACCACATCATTCACGTACGTCCTTGAGCGGGGTGGCCGCCACGTAGGGCTGCAGGAGGGGCATGAGCGAGGTGCAACCCGGGCCGGTGAGCATCAGCAAGGCCCTGCGGTCGGTTTTCAGCCCCTTGTACGCCCTCGCCAGCAACTCGTGCNGGGGGGGGGGGGGGGGGGGGGGGGGGGGGGGGGGGGGGGGAGGGAGAGGCGAACTCGGCCGAGAAAAGGTTCCTTTTCAAAGACTATTGGTCGCCGATAAGAAACAGCGGAAAATTGGAGGGCTAACCGGGGCTTCCTGTAGACTTTTTCGGTCGATGGTAGTCATCTGCATATCTGCGTAGAAGGTCTGCGGAGACTTCGGGGGCTCCGAAATAAAAATATTGACACTCACCACGGCCGGAGTCGGGCATTCTAACCAGCACACACACTCGCAGTTCGAGGTCAAAAGCCCTTCCCAACAACTGAATACGGAGAGGTACAGGGTGGCAACAAGACAAGGGCGACACGGCACGCAAGCGTGCCAGCATCTTGGCGCAATGGACGGGTAGCCGGCGGATCCAGTTTCTTCGAGGGGTACGCGGCGTGAGTGAGGGGAATAGCGCCATCGCCAAGACAAGCTTCACTGAAGCGCGCATCCAGCGCAACACAAGGACTATCATATACAAGCACCACCACACCGTCACTATCATCAGATGCACAGCCACGACCGCCAACGACGGCAACAAAGTGACCACCGAGGTACATCTGCAATTGTCGGAAGACAA
>CACKRE030000159.1:95679-110668 GCA_902602495.3 Ectocarpus sp. CCAP 1310/34 | reverse complement strand
TCAGGCGGTTGGTGATGGTCTTGGCGAGTATTTTGCCTACATGCGAGAGCAGCGAGATGCCCCTGAAGTTGTTGCAGTTCGTCCGGTCACCCTTCTTGTACAACACCTTAATGATGGCATCCTTCCACTCCTGCGGCATCTCTCCCCCATTCCACACTTCGACGAAGATGGCACGGAGGCGCTCCAGGACAATGGGCTCGTCGTCGCCGTCGACCTTGAGCAGTTCGGCGGCAAGGAGGTCGGGGCCAACCGCCTTCCAGTTCCCCAAACCTTTCGTTGCCACCTCAACCTCCTCGAGGTCTGGTACCGCCGCCAGGCGTCGGGTGGCGCGCGTCGCTGGTCGCTGCGTCACCTGTTCGACAACGTCTGGGTTCAGGGTAGGGGACTTGGAGTTCAGGAGGGTATCGAGGAATCTCCGCCACCGCTTGAGGATGGCATTCTTGTTCCGGAGCAGCACGCCGAGTAAAGGCCGTCATTGAAAGCTAACGGAGAGTCGACAAACAGTGGGACGACTCCAGACAGAGTGGATACCGTGCACAAAGAGATGGAGGTCTTTCGTCGTTTGAAGGATTGCCGCATGTCTTCACGTTTCGTGGGGAACACATCACGTAGTGCGGGAGAGTCTATGTTTTCTTTCGTGTTCGTCGTCTTCGACTCCGCCTGGAGCTATTGATTGACCTCGAGGACTATCGAATCTGCTTGGCCTGAGCGCTTGTCTTATCCCATCGTACGTTTAGCTTGTTTCTGTCTCGTATCCCGTGATCGCCCCAACACCTAAGTATCTGGGTGTGCCGGAGTGTTTGCCTGGTTGGAGATATATTCCCGACAGAGCCCCCGCAGGGCATTGTAGAGGCACGTTCTCCGTTACTGTGCGCGTCGTGGTTTCGAGTGGACGATGTAATGCGTTCTGCTTATGTTGTTTCTTAGGGCATGCCCTTGCCCTGCAACCTGCTGTGTGCCATTGTAGAGTGTTTTTCTGGCATAGTTTATATTATCGCGTGGTTGTCCCCTCGGTCAGTTTTTGTTCAATTTTCAGTTTTCTTCGGAAGTAAACATAACCTCAGAGAAAGACTACCCGTTCGAGATATAACCTCAGTCGAAAGGGATGTGTTGAACTTCAGTAGAAAGCGAGACGATACCGTCTCGTCAAATCAAGCATTCAACCATCTTGCAACCACTTGCAACTTGGGTTATTTCCGCGCGTCGGCCTCGGTGAAGTGACGCCGGGTTTGGCCATCCCACGCTCGCTCGTCACTTCCTGCTGTTGGAGGAAGACGAATGTAAAGATTTTACAAGTTCCGAAGTACAAAGCAGCAGCAGCAGTCGATCCGCGAACGTTGGATTAGCCTCTTGTTGGATCCCTCAGTAACGCACACATCGGCATTCTGGCGTACTACCCTTGGCCGTACCCCTTTCGGCATCGCATCGTATTATCCTCACCGCCAACACGGTTAGGGTCGTCGCTGCGTTCGTTGGCAGTGGTTGGAGCATGGGACGGCAGGTAAGGCGTTGGATTCGAAGGATCCGTTTCGGGGGGTCTCCGCAGTTTTACCAACAAGGGGACGAGGAGGGCATCCCTTCCGTCTCCAAGCTCCACGGACCGCTCCGTCGCCCCGCCGTCTACTGTCCACTGGGACTACTGCCTGTAGTCTAGGTACTGATACGTTCGGTTTCGCATATGCAAGTCGGAGATAGCAGCTACAATGCATACCACAAAGGTAATCGCTAACACAACGTGGATGTTGCTGCGGCAAGGGAGACAATACCGTCCGCCAAACCCAAGGCGAACCTGCGGCGTATTTTTTGCAGGGTCAACAACACCTAGTTGCGCCGCATCTAGTCGCTGTTACCGGACCGATGCGTGGGGCGGCTCGCTACAAAGTAGACATCGGCCGCGTCACTTATCTGTTGGCGGTGCTTCTAGTACCTTTGGCGCCAGCGCGCCTGGTGATGGTGTTTCCAGCGGCGACCCGAAACAAGGACGAGAACAGTTCGTTGTAACAGGATCGCTCCTTGACGCCAGGAGAGCAGGGTCGGACTCGCCGTTGCCTGGCCAGTTTCTGTCCATCTCTCACGCGTTCGGGCCCGAGGCGGTGGCTGCGTTCGCGGCTCACGCGGGGGACGACAATCCGATACACCTCGACGAGCATTACGCCAGGCAAACGGGGTGAGCTAAGTGTGTTGAAAACGGCACGTTGACTTCGGATCATGCACACCAGCAGCACAGGGTTTGCTGTGATGCGGCGGGCCGGTCCTGGTGTACAATTACAATGTAAGGCTCATGTTTATGGTTTCCAAATCTTTATCTTCCTTTGTTTGGACAAATGTTGGCTTTTTCGACCTTATGGGCAGTCTGCCTCCCGAACGAATGCGAATCAGCTGTTCGACCTTTGAGAACAGTCACAGCTTTGCCTGAGATGCATACAGACCGCCTATTTGTTTCGCTAGGGTCCACGTTTGATTTTTTTCCAGCAAAGCAAGATGTTGAAGATTCGGCCGACAGGCCACCTCGGAGCAAATCTTGGGCCAAGATCTGTCCAACAGCTGGTGTTGGAAAAATCTTGCGTGAAAATTGCGCACCTTGAAAAAATCAAACCTGGGCCCTGGCGAAACGAATAGGTGGTCTGTATGCATCTCAGGCAAAGCTGTGACTGTTCTCAAAGGTCGAACAGCTGATTCGCATTCGTTCGGGAGGCAGACTGCCCATAAGGCAGAAAAAGCCAACATTTGTCCAAACAAAGGAAGATAAAGATTTGGAAACCATAAACGTGGGCTAATAATAAGAGGCCGAAATCAAACCATTAGGCTGCAGTAGTCAGCGGCCTCTACAGTGCTACATGTACCATCATGTTTAGAGGATGGGGTGGCGTCCCCGTTCGAAGATGCGCGCGAATGGCAGTTTTCAAGGCAGTCCTTCTTAATGCCACCGCGCTCTGCGATCTATCGAATGAGCTGGTCTGGGTAGAGAGCCCCTGATGTCCCGAATCTCGAAACGACGACGATGGGGGTGGCGAGAAGGAGGGAATGCCTGTGTGTGCTCCACAAGACTACCTGTTGGTGACACGAGACATCGCACCACCGGGACTGATTTTTTGAATTCGATTACTCCACAGTCCAGAGAGTGGCGGTGCCGAAGATGGTGTCGTCATGACCGGTCTCGTCGAGAGCTTTCCATTAGCGTATCGTTTGATTTGTACATCCTTCCTCGTGGAGTAAAAGGCCTTTACAAATCGGTCCAATGGGGTGTGGTATGATTTGTTGTTTTATCTGTGGTGGCATACAACAGTTGTACACCACCACAGACAGGTAAGCATAGTCGTTTTGAATATCTGTTTGTGCGGTGCCCCCTGCACTGTGGAGCATGCCTGAACGCCATGCTTGGCATCCGCGCATGCATCGAGTTGCTATCTTGCTTGCGTTTGGGTTGATGTATGCATAGGTGGCCGATATATGGTATATAGTGTGGGCCTTGACTACGGACAGAGGCGGAGTTTGTTTTGTTTCCGCATGATGCAACTCAAACATGTCTACACGTAGGCGTTGGTGTGGGTTCGTGATGAACACGAATTCCCGTATCTTGTCGCTGTGGGAGACCAGAGCAGATCACCGGGGACCACTCTCTACATGCGTGATGGGGGCACCCGGGACAGGCAAAGTCACAACTCCTTTTCGCCATACATACCTGGAGGTCTGAGTACCCCTGAAGTGCTCGTGGTGGCGCTTGGAGCACTGTGAGTGATCCAGGCCGGATTCACGCCATCGAACACGGGCGAGAAACGCCGGCGGCAGGAGGGAGTGGTCAGTGTGCCGGGAGATAGCATTGAACGCACCTGTAGCACCGGCGGTGTCACGCGCGCGGCTCCTTTGCGATTCGCCTAACGGGTGCCGCTCCCATCTCTTTTTGTTTGTGTCGCTTTCGGCATAAGGCCCCGGAACTACGACGGCTGCATTGTGCACGGGCTTATGGTGGCGGGGCTGTTCTCGACTGCGTTCGGCAGGGCTATATCCGGGGCGCTGTACGTCTCGCAGACGCTGAGGTGAAGAGTAAGGGCAGGGGAAGGTACCCGGTACGGAAGCTATAGCGCAAGCTTTGGGTGTGCGGCGTCCAAAGGCGCGTTCTCCCTATGTCTCTTTTTTAAAGCTGAAGCCAGGATGTGTTTTCTTCTGATGGGTGTGTAAACACTTGAGTCTTGCAAGAAGCGTGCCAACGTGGCCCCAGTTCATGGATTATCAAGCCGCAGCGTGAGAAACTAGACGTCAGAATGGGCTATCCACCACCAAACGTGCTTGGACTGACAAAGAGGCCTGGCGAGCGGTCACATTCTCTGGTGTACAAGTGCACGTGATTGCTGGCAGAAGCAGCGCGTACGTGTCTCACAAATTTCGGATGCGTCGTGGGTGCTTAATATAAAGGAGCCTGCCTGAACGACCGTTGCGAAAACGTACATATATGGTGGCGTACAGGCGTATAGGCGCTTTTTTTCGACGGTTAATCTTGTTGATATATGCCCTTCGAGCGGTATGGTTACACGTTTTCACTCAAAAACGTGGGGCATCAACGCAGGCAACACACTGCGGTTAACATAAGTGTCTTCGACGTTTTTTTTTCAGCCTGATCAGACGCCGAAAGCAACAAACATCATAAATAACAGTAAGAAAACGCGGAAGAGATATATCGCCTGCAAGGATGGAACGAGGCTAGACAGATGAGGAATCCCATCAGCGTGACCGTTCGCGGATCCCACCCGTGGGGTTTATCGCCGGACCCCGCTCACCCGTCGGATCGCCCGCACTACTTTGTACATATCAGTAGTAATTGTCCTCTGTAGCGCTCATTGCTTTGCTGGACCACGCTGGGCGTAGTGTTGTGGGCAGGTGTATTATGCCGTGGTAACATCGACAGCGCTAACTGACCAACGAAATTTAAGACGTCAGTGCCAGTGGATACGAATCAACCACGGCTCCCGGAAGGAGGCCAAAAGTCGAAGAATGGGCGTCACCTAGCATGCTCGCGTATACCTCTCTACAAACCCGTGATTTCTACCAGAAGAGCAATCCGAACGAACTTGAAGATCAAGCACAGCAAATGTTGCAAAACACAACGAAAAGCAGTTGCTCCTAGGCGTAGGGGTTAACCTCTGGTGCTCTCCAGAGCCAAGCACTGTCAAGTATCACATGTGCCCACTCGGGCTTGGTGGTGCTGTTTCGGCGGTGCCGGACATGTTGATACTCTTGTCCAGCAATACTATGGGGCGCAGTAGGTTCTCGGCGGCAGATCAATGGACGGCGGCACACCACCTAAATGCCGCCACCGCCCACCATGGCGGTAATTTGACTACAGACGCAACGATAGACAGGGCACGCGAGAGGGAAAGAGTGGGAGAGAGAGAGACAGAGACAAGAAACAGAGAGACAGAGAGAGGGAGACAGAGAGAAAGGTTTGCTATCGTGTCACATTCTTCACAATTGTGCCGAGTACCCTAGGCACAGGCCCCTCCAGAGCCTCCTACGTACCGCACCACCAAATCACCTGTCTGTGCGCCGGGAACGGCTGTACTCCCCCCTCCCGCGCGCCTTCCCTTTCCAGGTTCGAACGACCGGTGCTAGTCGGCGAGAGAGTTGACGCGCGAGTCGAGGTGGAGCGGGCACGAGTCACGTCCTCGGGCCGGGAGGTCTTGGTGCGGTGTTCCACCGTAGCATCTCTTGCCGACGGCACGGTCGCCGTGTCGGGTCAGGCGAAGGTTCTGTTGCCCCGCACGTGCGAGGTCCGTTCGTGGTAAGACGAGGCTGATGATATTGAGAAGGCTCCGGGTTGTTGCCTCACGGGAGGGGCCGGCCCCCCCCCACGGGGTCGAGCCTCCTCGCGGCGCAAGCGGGTACACCTACAGAAGAAAGGACAAGGGGCGCACACTTTCAAGGCACGCCAGGGAGTGAGCACGATAGTGGGGCGGAATAACGCGTCGGTTTTAGCATAGGCAGGTGCAAGGTTTCCACCGCCCATCTCGTTGAGCGTGGCCTCGGCAAGGACCGCCCAAAACCTCGCCCAAAGCATCAGGAGACGAAAATGGTTGGTAGAATATCGCGTTAAGGGTCTAGCGACAACGACTTCATTCGGTGTTTCTGGGTCTGGTGTGTAAGTACATGGTTCATATATCTACGCGTGTGGATCGTGTTACGTGTGGTTCTGTTGTAATAAGCTGGTAGATACCTTCGTGTGATCACTCGCGACACAGCCGGCCGTGCCGTGCGATTCGCCCCCCAAGTTGATGTGTTTTCTGTGCTTCTCTGCCCGACTTCCTGTTGGCTTCTTCAGCCACCTCGTGGACTCTCGTAAGGGGACATGTGTGTCGGTTGTGCACTGCTGGGCACTTTTGAGTGCAGAGAAAAGTATGGAAGGAGTTCGTGTGTAGAGCTGTAAGACGAGGCGATGGCGAGACCCTTCTCGCCAAATTGTTTGAAGGAGCGTTCGGCAATATTCCTCTAGGCTGCAACACACAGACAGCTGAAACTCCGGGAGCGGAGACTACGGCGAGCACATGTAGCAGATTTGCGTTCCTTCGGAAATTGCGCAGTACATGCATCGTGAAACGGTAAAGGCGGTAAATAGTCTAGACTACACGCATGCAATGGATGGATTATCATATGACATGAAGTCTTGTTTGTTTTTCCGCACTTTATTACTTGAAGAAAATCTTGTCATTCACTGGATGTTATTTTCCTTCCTAATGGAGCCGGTCCGGGCTCATAAAATCATTACTCCCCCGTTCGGCGCATGCCTGAAAATTCTACGTCAAGCAGTGTGGAGCATTCGTCGCGTTCGGTTGTTTCCCACGAGAGCAAGAAATAATAGACTAGCTAATTTGATGTCGAGAAACAAAAAATACGGTACAATATGGATACATTCTGCACCCTTCACGCACAGTTTTTTTTGCGAGGATACTCTCTTTTTGTATGTAGGACTTGGTAGGACCCCGGGTCGATGCTCTTCAGCAAGAGGCATGCCCGTGCGTCAAGAACGAGATGAAATGATGAGAAAAACCAAGAGAAGAATCTTCTGTCTCGGCAAGATGGAAAAAAATAAGAACCAAGAGCAGGTAGGTACACACGTTGTTGAAGCAACATTCGTTATCACGGAAGATGTGAATCAGCTGAACTCGTTGCTACTACTGCTGTACATGCAGAGCACACAGACAGGGACAAACAGAGCGAGGGAGGACACCTGCACTGCTGTGCACCGCCATCCGCACGGATTTTATCCCGCGGCGAAAATTTGCCAGTACTGGCACAGGAAAAACACGCTCCAGTAGCTCGGTACAGCAGTACAGCGACCCACTGCACAACAACCTAGCTTGGGGTGTTGGGTTTGGGTTAGGGTTAGGGTTAGGGTTTAGGGGTGTGTTAGGCCTGGTGAGACCTAGCGCCTTGGTGCTGCCTGAGGGCTGGAAACCCGCTGTGGCTTTGGTTTCGTGTCTACCTCCAACCACAACCCAAAAATTGTCAACTGGCGAGTGCAAGAATCTCGCCAGCGCTGGCGTGTTACGGCAGCCGCCATTTTTTTGTCACAGAACTATACCGTTGGCAGCCGCGGATTGGCCTTATATTAGGGTCTACGTAAACTGTATGTCGCCAATGCGGGGTATGCACAAGGAACGTCGGCGCGTAGCCCCTTTAAGGCTTCCTCAACGTCTCAACCAACTTCCCAGTTCTTGCAGTGTGGGGAGCAGGACTACAACTGCAACAGAAAGTAAGGAATAGAACGCGGAAGCGGAACGTACCGCACGTGGCAGCCCACGCTTGGCTCGGAGGCTGCTACGGAGGCTCATCTACACAGCAGTGGTGGGATTCCTTCTCCTTTCGAGGTGAGATGTTCCCCCGAAAGTCAGCGATGTCGGACCAGTGCCCAGATGCTCGCTTGCGCTGGCATACATGTGTGTGTCTTTATCATTAGTGTGTTTGTTTGTGTCAACAGCAGCCGTTTGGAGCCCATTTTTTGGGCTCAGTGGTAGCCGTTGCACGGCACCAGTAGGACCACAATGGCCAACGTACTGGCGTACGTGCTGGCTCATCCGTTTCGCGCCGGGGCGTGTTGCCAAATTTGAACGGTGATGAAACAAATCGCACAGACAGCAGTAGTTTGGGAGTTTGCCGGGTGCGGTTGAACGACCCACCTTCTTACCGCATGGATAGCAGAGCACGACGTACATGCGCCAGGCTAACTAGGGATGTCAAGGGTCCGCTTCCTCTCCGCGTTTGTGTTTGCTTCCGTAAGCTCGGCAGCATCGCTATCTTTTGAAAGTCCCTCTCACCAGCTCTCCAATTGCCGAATTATCGGCTTCTTTATTTGGCTCATCTCCAAAAACGAAACATTTTACTGCTTTTTCTCAGAAGTTTCCCGTAGGCGCGTTGAACGCGTGGTGTTGTCCTGTAGGTTGGCCGCGCCTACCTTTGCCGACGTTGCTCAGGAGAGCGACGGTCTCTGCCACCCGCGACCGTGCTTGTGAGCGGGGCGGGTGCGAGAAAACGAACACAAATATGGAACCAGTCGCATGAGTAGTCTAGTGCACTTCGTGGGTGTCTCACTCTCTGTGATCCGCAACAAGGGTGTGGAATAGGTTAGCTCTCGGCTGCGACATCCAGACGGCAGCGGAGTCACAAAGCGGGGCCTGTCTCTTTCGTGTCCATCCCAGAAACCGTCGGCTGCTGCAACCATCCGCATTACTCATCCACATGACCTTCATTTAGTACTATTTTAGTAGATACCAATTCGGTGCGTCAGGCTGGTCCGGTATTTCTAGTTGCCGACGTCGACTGCCGACTGCTGTTTTTTGGGCAGAGCGCTTCACAACGACGGGTAGAGTCTTCCCGCTTCGCTTGGATTCGGCACATTGTTCATCATGTGTCTAAATAGTCCGTTGCTCAGCAAATTTATGTAAAATCAGTAGGTATACAGTATGCGTATATATATTTTTTGTCTCCCATCATTGGACTCTGTCGTCTGCCCCTCTGGCCCCTATCCTCCACTTTTACCAGCTAGACGACCCAACCGGGGTCACATACGGGGGGGGTTTGGACCCCGGGTTGGACCCCTCCTGCGGTTCCTGCCTGAGATATTTTGTATGTACCTGGCTGATGAAATCGTACGGCTAGCAAGCAAAAACACTCGTTCGTTGTTCAATGACCGGAAGTAAAAGGCGAGAGCAACGTGCCTTTTATCCTTTTATCCTTTTATCCGTCGGAAGTGGCCTGCTGCTTGCTTCAGTCGCCCATTCAAAGTCGTTTCTTGTTTCTTGTTGTTTCGAATGGCACTCGGGATTATTATATTTTTTTCGATTTTCAGGATCACACATTTTTTGGGGGAAACGGCCTTCGGAAAAGTACGAGGACAAAATAGGATAAAGTACGTAATCATCGAGATGCATCGTCGTTCGCGGCCGCCGAGGGAAAAGCTTGGCCTAATCGTTCTGGCGGTAGAAAACCATTGACGCAGACACAGCAGGAGGGCGGAAATATTGTAGGACTCAGCGCGTGCTACATGCAGCAGTCTAACGGTTTGATTCGGCTTCTGCAACGAGAAATAAGTCCTGCGTAAGAGTATGATCCTGCGGAGCCCCTGGTGACACGTCCACGTGTTGTACCGGGAGGTGCGGTGCTGCGTCCGAGTTGATGGGATGGCAACACTCAATACTCTCGACTTCTGTGGATAGCCAACCAGCACTATGTCCTGCGTGGTTGGCTTGCCTGGTCCATGACGAAGTCGAAACACGTTCATATTTTCTCATTTGATGTCGTTTTGCTACCCCCAATCAACCGAATTTGGCCTACGAACGTAAAAAGAAAAATGTTTTCTAGATGAGTGGGAAATGGGGGCAAGGCGCCAACGAGCGCCTCGAACGAACAAGGCTCCGGAGCTCATGAGGGATAACAGGAAGGGCCGCCGAAAAGGGACCAACAGGGACTGAAGCGAGACCAGCCGCAGGTCCCGTGTTGTACACAACCCCAACAGAAGGCTTGAACTTGACCTTCTTGCAAAGGGGGCCTGGGCTGGCCAGGTTCAAGGAAGAAGAAGGCGTGCACGGACCGCGTACGAAAAGGGGAGGAAGCATATGGATACATAAGGGGAAGGTACAAGGATACAGCTGCACAAAGGATGTGCCCCCAGCCGCGAGGTACTGCTGTAGGTATGTATACCTCCGTCTTGACGTTCGAAAACACATTCACATTCTCTGACGACCATGTGAGAGAGCGCTACCTTACTCTACGTCAGAGAATATGAATGTGTTTCGAACGTCAAGACGGAGGTCATACCTATAGCAGTACGTAGAGGAAGGTTGCGCTCTCTCACATGGTCGTCAGAGCATGTGAATGTGTTTCGAACGTCAAGGCGGAGGTATACATTCCCATTATCCACGGGGAAGTGAGGAAAGTGCCGCGCGAGGTCTTGACGGTATGGTATGCATACAATAGTATGCGGTGTCGTCAGCCCAACGTCGTCGCTTTCCAGCGACATAAAGGTGGCGGCCACAAGGGGCGAATGAACGAGGGAATGGGGCTCATAGCGAAACACGTCCTGCGCGCGCGCGGTGTGTAAATACACCAAAGAGCCGTTACGCGTGTTGGAGTTTTCTCTTAAGCATGCCTACCGCCGGCAGCAGTAAGCGGCGGGGTGCTCCGTCTCGAGAGAGAGATGCAAGAGACGCGTGGTGAACGGTTGGTTGTCTAACTCAATCGCCGGTTGTCTGACTCAAGGCAAGCAATGTACCTCCCGCTCACAATCCGCACGTCCTTTCGTGTCTCTTTCTCTCCCCCCCCCACATCCCTCCACCCTGCGGTCAAGATCTGCGAATTAATGACTACATATGGCATGCTTAACTCTTCGTAGCCCCCGTTGGAAAACGAAGACTAATAACGACATGCTTTGAATGTTCGTCGTCGTCCCCATCGAAATTAAAGACTACGACATGCTTTTTTATCTGTTCGCACCCCCCCTACCGCCCCCTTTGCCTCGCAGGACACACCGATGGTGACCTGTGGTGGTCCAGGACGGGGCGCCGCCGCGGCCTCTTGGCGCGCTGTGACCCCGCGCGGCGCAATCGCCGTCCTTGCCGCCGTCTGCTCGTACCTGTCGTCGGTGGCGGAGGCGCACATGCTGGAGTTCGTCCCGAGGAACTACTCGGGCGAAGGAAACAACCTCGAATTCCCTCAGTGGGGCGCCGTGGGGACGACCCAGGTGCGCTACGGGGGGGGGGAGGGGGGGGTACTCAAGCCGGAGTCGATATGGACCATTGACCTTGCATCCCGGGAGAGACCACGCCGGGGCCTCACCGGACCAGTCTTGGGGGAGGGGTTCAGAAGCCCATGTAGGTATTATTTTGTCCGTGCGCACACAATTGTTCCAAGATTCACCCACCTACAGCAGGAGGTACATTTTTGTTGGGGGTAGGGGCGGTGGTTCCGAAGTCCGAGAACGTTGCCGACATCCTTGTCTCCAAGCCTTCCTTTTTACCAGGGTCGTTTTATTTTCTCTCATTTTCTTTCTGATCGCTTGCATGAGCCAGATTTCTTTATTTCTACATGTGTTTTTTTTTTTTTTTCGTTCGTGGTACAACAAGTGTATGTCTCAACGGATTTTGTGCAGCTCTCAGAATTTCGCCCGGTTGGCATTTCTCTTCAGGTAGGTGGCTTGTGGCTCTCGTGTGTGGTGGTATCAATCACCAGAGGCTGCAAGTAGGACTAACGTTCCTCGGGCGCTGGTGTTGTTCCCGCTGCTTATGAGAACCGACGAGCATTGTCCTTTCTGCCTTCCTTCTCCGTGCCCCGCTTGGCCGGCGGTCGCCCAATATCCGACCTCTGATGTGCCTCGCGCGTATTCACGTTATTGCTGTTGCTTCTGTTGCTGCTGCTGCTGCTGCTACTGCTTCCGCCGCCGCCGCTATTGCTGTTGCTTCTGCCGTTGCTTTTGCTGCTGCTGGCGCTCGACGACAGATCCGGTCTGTGGTTGGCGCCGAGTATGACGTCGACGGCTCTACCCCGACGATCGGTTCACCAACCGCTAGGCAAGTTGAATTGAACTCCAAGTCATGTTTCATTCTCAGTTTCCTCGAAAATGCACGCCGCCGAGGGTTTCGCTCCTGTGCCCCGAGGGGGAGGCGCCCCCCGAACTCGCCCCCCCCCNCGCGCGAGGGCGCGGCTCGCCTGTGTGCTTTGCGCCCTGCTATGGGGCACAGCACAACACCATTGCGCGGTCCCACTCTAGAACACATGCCTCATGACACACCTCAGCAGCAGCAGCAGCGGCGGCGGCGGCGGCGGCAGCGAGGTTGAGCCTGGCTCTCTTCCACAATTTTCTTACTTTTGACCAACTCTTCTTTCGTTTCCTTCAGCGTCTTCTCTACGACGGTGAGGCTGCGGCGTTCGATAGCGCGCCGCGTGTTATCTTCTGCTGACGCGGCAACCATACACTGCCCCGTCCTCTTTTGAAACTTCTTTTTGTTCTGATTCAGCTTTCGGGCAGCGCGCCTCCTGCTGCCGAACGGCGCGGACCTCGATTTTTTTTTTGGGAGGGTCTGCTGGTGTGGGCGCTGCAGCCCCACTGGAGGGACAGTTTTCAGACATGTAGATCTCGTGGTTGGCTGATGCGATTCGAATGCGGTTTGTTGTGTGGTATGGCTGTAAAACCCAGGTAGAGGGCTGTAGGGTCGCTTTCACGAGAGAAGCAAAGGTCGCCTTGGGCGTGGAGCAAATAGCGCGAAAAAACATGTTTTTTGGTGTTGTTCGTCCGCCCTTTTACTTTAAGAGAAAACCTATCCTACAGTCACCTCTATTGGACCTGTGTCCAGGTTTGTGTAACGCATGAAGTGCCATGCTGCTGTGTGGACGCAGAGCTACCTGTACAAACAAATTGACTTGATGTATAGTTTATTCAGTATTAACAGCGGGATTCTCAAGAACCAAAAAAAGGACCAAATCCGCGTGCCCCCCTCATATTTTGCCGAATGGACCGGACGTTTTTTTGGCCCCAAATTCCGCCGCTTTAACACCCCTAACTGTGGTCGAGTGGGAGGTAGGCACGCGCTGCGGTTTTCGTTGAGTTCGGAGTGCCCTTGCTTGTTCGGGAAATTGATGGCTGTCTGGCGGGGATCGGGGTTTGAATAGCGAGAGAGAGAGAGAGGGGGGAGGGTCGTGCTTGAACGACCTTTAAAGTATTTGTGTTTTTGTTTAAGCTCGCTGTATACCGCGGTTCGATTCCTTTCGCCTCGAGTTTCTCCGGATGGTCGTGCATGCGCTCGAGGCTGCTCGTTCTGCTTCGTCTAGTACTCTCGCCTGGCCCCGCACGTGGAAGCTGTTTTCTTTGGTACCTCGTCTCTGCTCTGCTTTTGTGTCCTTTTTCGGTACGCAGCGCTTGGCGGTCGTTGGCCTGTGACCCAGGTAAAGGGTGCGGCTTAGTGCCGGTCGGGTGTAGTAGCGCTTGTCCCGGGTAGGTGGAGGTTGGAACGACGTTCGCTTGTTTGTCAGGGCGCCAACGGCATCCATGACGACGACTACCACAACCATCCCGGCGGCGAGTAGGTGGCGCACCACCGCCTAATAACACCTGAAGCGAAAAGCACGCAAGCTTGAAGATGATGCCGAATTATTTTACGTTTCCGTGGTTGTGTCATGTTTTGGTTTTCGTTTTCGGCATGGCGTTTCTTGTCCCTTCCCCTGAATGTTTTTGATGAGCTACGCACGCGTGTCTTTTACGTAGTGCATATGTGGACGTGGACAAGGTTATCCCTTGTTTTCGCACTTTACGAGCGATTCGCCGTCCTTTTCCCCTCCGTTTTAAGCACCTCTGCTGTCTTGGGGGACAAAATCGACAACATTAACATCAACAATTACCCAACAACTACAACGACAACGGAAAAACAGGGAGGTGATGACCGACATCTTCTTGACGTCGACGGCCGCGCTGTCGGCGAAGAGCTCCCTCTTCATCGCGTGGGGCCAGCTCCTCACCTACGACCTGGCCCTCACGGTGGCCAACGAGACCGAGTCCCTCGACGTGCCTTGCAACGATGCCGACCAGAACGGGGGGATCGACGTGTGGTGTCCCCTGGGTGCCGCCTCGGAGGATATTCCCTTTTCCAGGTCAGCTGTCTTGTCGCGTGTCTAGTTTAGCGCGTAGCGGGGGCCGGCGGGAGCTCTTTTTTCCCTTCTTCCGCCAACGGAGTACTGAAGAGCTAACGCCTTGCCTGCACGTCAGTAGAAGTATGTTTGTCAGAGAGGCGAGCATGCGGTGTCCACATGTACATACGTAAGTTGTTTTTTGTTTGACTTGGTGCTGTGCCCAGCAGGAGGTTTCCTGTGGTATTTTTTGCTTCCTAGGTGTAGATGATGAAGCACCATGCTGACTTGTACAGTAGTTTGTGCATCTGCTTCGTTCGATGGACTGGGGTCCCTATTTTTTGTTTTTTGTCTTTCTTTCCAATTTTGTATCATATGTCTACGCGTGATACATTGCCCACTCACAGATCGGACGCCGCGGAGGGGACGGACGGCGTGCGCAGCCCTATCAACTACGCATCCTCGTACATCGACCTGGACTTCGTGTACGGGAGGAGCGCGGAGGCGGCGGAGCTCCTGAGGACAATGGAAGGTGGTTTCATGAACGTTACGGACAGTGGAGTGCCCTTCCAGAACGAGGACGGAACGTGGCTGGTGAGTGTGGGAGAAAGGCAGGCAGCGAGGCAAAGAGAAACACTTGTGCGCTTATGTGGTCCGTCGGTCCTGAGTTTTTTGTTAATGCGACTGACGAGGGCATGTATAGCGTTTTTGGTTTTCTGCGTTGAGTGACGCGATCTGAATAGAACGTTGATCGGGGCGGGGGGGGGGGGGTACTCATAGCCGTGCATGCCGTAGTCGTTCGACCATTGACCTCGCATCCCTACAAAGCCGGGACGGAGCACGCCGGGTTCTCACCGGACCAGGCTCTCACATCACCAAGCGCGAA
>CACKRE030000159.1:39093-54735 GCA_902602495.3 Ectocarpus sp. CCAP 1310/34 | reverse complement strand
GGGGGGGGGGCGTACTCTTATGTTTTGCATGTCTTAGCGGTTAGACCATTGACCACGCGTCCTCGAGAGGACGGAGCATTGTTCCCACAGGACCGATCACCGATGGCCAATCGTTCCTTCCTACTTTACCAAAGGTGGCTCAAAAATGTCTTCCCTAGTCTGTCTATCCTAACGATATCCCTTCCCGCCTTTTCAACCCACCTCCTATGCCCCAGTACAGCTACCGTCCTTTCCTCTCTATTCCATGCCTCAAACATCTCCCTGTACGTTCCATCTATTTTTCCCAGCTCAGTCACGTACACTTCCCTGTCCTTCTTGTACAACGGACATTCCGCGACTACATGAACACGGTCTTCGCATTCGAAGCCGCAATCACATTTGCACATGTCGTCTTCGTTGTCTACCGTCCTGTGTCTTCGTCGACGTTCTCGAAGGCCTATGTCCCCGGTCCTGAGTTTGACCTTAAGCTTTGTTCCTGCATCCATTGGCCCATGTAGGTAATCCTTGAACCCTATTCCTTCCTTCAACATTCCTTAAGCTTCTAGACCCTCCTTATCCTTGGATTCTTTCCTTAGATTCTGTTCTTCTCTCTCGGCACAATCAACAGATATCTTCTCCTTGAACCCCTGTAGACCCTCCGTCTCCAGCATGGGGGGGGCGCATCAACAGAGCTATCCAGAATTTGATGGCAGGCATTGTGAATATTGAAGTCTGCCTACCCGAAGTCCAATCGCTTTCCACCTACAAGAACACCGCGTTCGATTGCTAGAGAGATATGCGTCGCCCAGCCCTGGCACCTCCTCGAAGCGAAAGATGGCCGAGTTCCGGACAGAATGTGGTGCCAGCAACGAAACTAGGGGAAGGTTCGGAACTACATGCTCGTCGGACTTTGTACTAAGTGCTAGAGGCCGACACAGACATGGGCAGCGGGAGAGGAAAGACAAGGCAGTCCGAGGCTATCTGCAGCTCCTCTTTCACTCAGCACAGGCTAGCAGTGTTGTTTTTTTTACTTCTTTTTCCCTCACCGCAAAGGTTGTTGCCGTGAAGGTCGAGGTGGTACAATGAACTGAGGCCCCCGATTGCGGAAGGAATCAGACCTAGGCCGGAGCCAGGACGAGGAGGGCGGTGCAGCGGGAAAGATAGGGGTCAAAGTCAAGGGTCGCGTGCATAGGCATATTTCGGCATTTGTGTGCGAAGATTCCGTGTCGACGTCAGAAAGGCAGCGGATGGGGGCCGAGGCACTTTTTTCGGGGCACACCCAGTATCGCGCCAAAGAATTTGGATTGACATGGCATCGTTTGTGACCCGTGTACCGCTCTCGTTTCGGAACCTACCACCAGCGAATTACCCCTGAGAGAATTTCGGTGTAGACGGAGCTCCTGAAGGAAGGAGAGCATTCCCAGTCCCGGCGGAATTTCGCCTAGACAGCGGTGGATCACGCGATGTGCGGGACGGGTAGGACGGTGGGTTGCTGGCGGAGGGCACACACAGCCAGGAATACGGCGAAGCCTACACCAGCAGCATCGAATCCGAAGACTTTGCACCATGAACGACACCAAGCCCAACACCCGCCACCACCACCAACAAAAACAACAATGGAACAATAACCGAAGCTCGACACACGAATCCATCCTGCCCTTCTACCGCACCAGCGTTTGGAAACGGAGATAAAATGGAACCTGAGCCCACTTCTCACATTCCAGCCCACCACCACGAAAACGAAAAAACGGAACGCCGTATGAAAGCGCGGTCGGCGGGTGTTGTCGACCAGTGCACAGGCGAACCGCGGGCTTGGAGAAACTGTCCGATAAAACTTAACTATCGCTCAGTCTAACCAGATATGTTGTTCCTAGGGAGAATGAGCTCGGTCACGCGGCCTCGATCGACCTGGGGTTTATTCGTTTGTCAGTGGCATCGGAAGTTCATCAAGACAATCTTCGGGCATGTAGCAAGTAAAGGCTACCAGTTCAAAGCCAAAAACAAACTAACTTTGCCATCTGCGCCAAAAGATTTCACCCTCCCGGTAGTACTGATGTGGCCACCCGCCGTACGTAACCCGCCCAGTAGAGGACCCACAACCGTACGACGATGTGCAAGGGTCAACTCAAGGGTGCTTCGCAGGAAACCGTAGGGCACTCACCGAAACGTTGTACCACCACTCGACGGGAGCGTCAGACCCCCAGTTGGCGTTGCCGTTCCAGGCGGGGCCCTTCCACACCTCGAAGAGGATCATGAGCACAGCGCGGTCGTGGGTGGTGACGCGCTGCCCCTCCTTCTCTTCGCCGGACGTCGGAAACGGGTAGTCGTCCACGCGTTCCTGTTCCTCTTGCCCCTCCCCTTCCACCGCCGCGCCTTGTTCTGCCTTCTGCTGTTCGTTGGCCTCCTCCTCCTGCTGCTGTTCACGCTTCTGCAAAAAAGAAGCGTGACAGACCGGGTATGTTTGATACGATTCTGTTCAACTCGGATGGCTAGTTAGCTCTATCGCAGATCTTTGGGTACCTTATCAATACCCGACGCCCCCATGTATAACAGAAAGGGGCCCAGCCAACGCCTACTGACCGGCACCACTTTGTCACCTGGTGCTGGTACTCGACGCTGTCCAAGCGAGCCGCTTCCTCTGCAGTGCCCAGCCCCAGTCCTCCCGCCCACAGGCCGTCTTCCTTGGGCGCCTGGTGCGTGTGGTCCTCGTCGTCCTCCGCTGTTTCGCCCCGCATTGTCGGAGCTGGCCCCGCAGCTTCCGCCTTCCCCTTCTCCGTTTCGTGTTCGTTAATTTCATCGCCGACACCGTTATACGATCCGGCGTCAGAGTCCCCGGACGCCGAGTGCGGGATGTCCCTTCCAAAAGTCCGGCCAACACCGCCGCCATGAGCATGGCTGTTAGCAGAGACGGGATTTCTCGGGTGACTGCTGTTGACGTTATCACCGCTGCTGCCAGTCGGGGTTGTTGCTTTAATCGTCGCTGCCTCCTCCTTCGAAGGGGTCGCGGCCATGAGGTTGAAGGCGGTCAGGGGCCCCGTGTCGGGGGTTCTCCGGATCGCCTGCTGCGTGTTGCGCGTCGCCGGCGCCACTGCAGGCGCTGTGCCGGAGGACACCTCGGCGACCGTCCTGCCGGGAATACCCGTCTTGCCACCGATCGTGGCGCCAACCCTCGCCTTTGCATTTTTGTGCTTCCTGGCCGCGGCGATGGCGGCCCTCTTGCTCCAACGAGACTGAGCGTAGCCGTGGACCACGGTTTCCCGACTGGTGCTGCTCAAGTCGGGCGTCGTTCCTCCGTGGGCACTCCCGCCGGTGCTGCCGCCGCTCTCCTTCCCGTCGCGAAACGAGCTGCTGACTGTTGACGCCGAGCTGCTCGGCGGCCGATTCTGTCGACCCAGAAAGTCCGGGTACCCCACGCCTGAGCCGAACGTGGACAGGCCTAGCTCGACGCAGTCGTGGCTGTCGTCGCCTTGGGTGGCCGGGCTGCTGGACGAGGAAGGCGGCGGGGGTGGGGGTGGCTGGGGCGTGGCGGCCTCCGGCGTTGCACCACCGGCATTCTCACGGAACCCCCGCCTGACGGCTGCCGGGTGGGCTGGTGGCCGAACGAAGCCGTAGCCGGGGGGGGTTCTAGAAGATCCCGACCGCTGCCGCCTGGTCGAGAACGAGCCCGGAGTCTGCCAGGTGCCCCGCGCAGTCACACCACCTTCTTGTGTGATGCCGTCACCTGTGCGGTTGAAACCGCCGAAATCTCCCGGGTGGCGTGTGCCTGTCTCGCTCAATTCGACGGAGACGCGATTGGCGTGGGCTTCAGGGATATGTTTGACAAAAGGCTGCTGCTGTTGCTGAACAAGAGCGTCGCAACCAGAAATTTGTGGCGCCCAGTTGTGGGTGGTACAGCCCGCGCCTGCGTGGTCTCGCCCGCTCCGCTCGCTGTAGATTTGGTTGTGGTATTGGCTGTGGTGGTGGTTGCCGTAACCGACCGCCGCGAAGTTGGGGATCGCTGCCGATTGATGCTGCTGTTGGGTGGACATAGCAGGAGGTGAAAACATCCCCAAATCATCCGCGGAGAGGCTGCTGTCTTCCCACTCATGCCGCTCCCCGCAGTCGTGGAAGCTTTCGGCTTTCGCTGTAGCTGACAGGGCTACTAGCTGCCATGGTCGGTTGCTGCCGTAAGGCCATCGCAGCCGCTGCTACAGGCCCCCGGTCTCGTCTGCCAGGCTGCATGCCGTATTGGCGGCTGTTTCGGTTGCGCTGCTGTACACCGTAGTCGTGGCTGCGCCCCGTGGCGGAGGTACTCTGCCCTACGGCGGCCGACTGTTGTTGCTGCTGCTGCTGCTGCTGCTGTTGCTGTTTTTGCAGGGCGAGCAACGTGGGCGATGATAGCGATTGCCAGTCTCCCTCCGCGCCGCTATCGGCGTCGGACGGTGCTAGGAGGGCTGCAGCGGTTGTAGGGAAAGACCTCCAGTCTCCTCCAGCAACGGCGGCAGCAGTAGCAGCGGTGGCATGAGCACCTTCAGCGGATTCTCGCCCATCGCTGTCCTGCCGGCTCCGTTTGCCGCTGTGGCGACTTGTGAAGTTCCCGGTTGAACTGCTGGGAGCGTCCGCTGCTGATTGTTGCCGCCGCATGGCCACAGCAGTTGCGCGAGGGGACATCCTGCTTCTTGTGGCAGCAGCAGCAGCAGCAGCAGCAGCAGCACCACCACCACCACCACCACCACCACCAACTTCTACGCTGCCGCTGCCGCCGCCAATAGCGCCATTGCCGAAGTGGTCAAAATTGTCGGGATCGGCCGAGCTACCAGCTGCGCCCGAACCAGCTCCTCCCTGAGACTTTCCATGATAGGAGTGCAAGGACGGCAAATGCAATGCTCTCGCCGCCTCCAGCTGTTCATCAGCAGCTACTGACTGCTCGGGTTGCCTCGTGCAGCCCGCCACTTCCCCCACCCCTGGTTGTTGTTGTTGCTGTTGTTGCTGCTGCTGCTGATGTTGCTGTTGGTGTTGCTCCTGCTGCTGCTGCTGCTGCTGCTGCTGCTGATGTTGGCGCTGCCCTTGCTGCTCTTTTTCCTCAGCCCCTTCTTCAACAACTGCGCTATCTCGGTGACTGATGTCTTCCTGACCGGCGGCCTTGCACAAGGCCGCAATCTCGGGGGCGATTACCTTCATCGTCGGCCTGTTCTTGTCGTGGAGAGAACCGCAACGGTCGAGCAGGTCTTGCATGCGCTCAATGAGAGGCGCCGGACCAGAAGCGCTCTCGAGGGAAAGCCTGGCGTTGGGAGCTCGGAGGAGGAGCTCTCCAACAGGAGGACCGATGCCCGCCTTCTGGTTCGTGATTACCTGATTTCGATTCGTTTTTCGGGGCATCCGACCCGAGTTTCTTCATGATTGATGCAACCGCGCTATGAATAGCAGGTGAGGATGGGGGCATTCCGCGGTGACCTTCTGCTTTGGGTCGACTTACTTCCTTGCAATCGGAGATGCTAGCAGGCCAACTGTTCCGGTAGAGGTTGCTTCGATTCTGGCTCCTTGTTCACTTTGCCGTAAGGAGGGGGGTTCGTGACTGCTTTGAGCCTACCGGAGTGCGCTCGCTCTCGCAAGGAACCAAATGAAAAACCCAACAAAACAAACATTTAAAAGAAAGAAGCTCACCTCCCACATGACGACGTGCAGGCTGAAGATGTCCGACAGCGCGGTGGCCTTCCGATGCACGTGGACCTCCGGCGCCATCCAAAAGTCCGAACCAACCTTCGAACACCAACACCCAGGGGAGAGAGAGAGAGAGAGAGAGAGAGAGAGAGAGACAGAGAGAGAGACAGAGAGAGAGACAGAGAGAGAGAGAGACGGGAGGTGGGGAGGGGAACACGTTGCGAAGAGCGCTGATGTGCTGTGCGACGAAAACGCCCCCACCTTCTAGCCTACGCTTCTGCGAGAACAACAACAGAAATCGGGCGCGGAACACGATGCTGTTCGGAAGTGCAGGCACTCCACAGAAAGTTGTTGTCGAGAAGAGGAAAACGATATTAGGGGTACTCATTGCGGTACCTTGCTGTGGTATGTGCCGCCGGTGTCCTTGTTGACGGTCGAGCTCACTTGGGCGAGGCCAAAGTCTGAAAGCTTGGCCGTGCCTTCTGCGTCTAGCAAGACGTTGAGGCTCTTAATGTCTATGCACAATGTTATGTGTGTGCAGAAAGTAAAGGGCCTGGAAAACCACCGGCAACAGCGGCGGCGGCATCAATAGCAACCACACTACGCTCAAGATTGCGGGCATGTATTTGCGTTTGACCGTCGGTCAGCAAGCAGTTGAGCAATATTCGGGGGAGGAGATTTCTGATGCAGGGTATTCGAGTTTACTGAAAATGACCACAGTTAAAGTTTTACCTTGCACACATCGTGTATTATTCCGAGGGCCCAGGGGAAGTTGATGCTGAGCTGCAGGCTCAGCAGTTCATAGAGCGACTCGTCCATCCTCTCCATGACCAGGCAAGGGGGGTGGACCGCGTCCCCAACGCTGAAGGCGATGACTTCGACGATGTTGTCGTGGCGCATCGCGAAGTGAAGTTCGGCCTCTTGCCTGCGACGAGAGACGAAGTGTCATACGCATATGGCGTCGCCTGTTTGTAAGGCCTGCCTCAAACTCAATTTTAGCTTCCCTCCAGTTGCCTACCGTAGGTTGTAAAGCACAGCACGGCATACCATCAAATATCGCCTTCGAAATAATAAAATCTACACACTTGGGTAGGATGTAACGTCATGCAACATATCAACCGGTCCGTGCACTTGACTTTCTTGACGTTTCCGAGAAAATTCAACGCGTTTGGCCTCTCCCACCCAGGCCAGAAGGAGTCGAAGGACTTAGGCCTGTGACACATCTTCCTTCGACAGGAATTAATCACCGGTCACCCCGGTGGTCTAGTGGTATCCTCGTAATCCGCTATAATAGTTGCAGAGGTCGTGAGTTCGAATCCTCACGAGGTGAAATTTTTACGAAATGTGCGGGCGAAAGCGAAATATAGCTGACAAGCTCTCGCTAGTACCAAACTTCGATGTTAGCACCGTTGACGAGGGAAAGGGACGGCTGAACCCTTCTCGCGATAAAAATACAATTCAGCACGCACCGCAGGCGGATGGTGGGGCATGAAAAGAAATAAAAAGAAGAAAAAAGAGCCCTGGTGTTTACTACCCCCTCCTGTGTGACCCTGGATGGTTGTAGTTGTACGAAAAAAAACACTAACAAGTGTAGCACTCTACATACGCTGAAAAGTGTATTGCACGTCTCACCACGAAAAATGGGAGGACTGTCGCCATAGTAAATAGGACGTTTTCATCCAGTATTCCGCTTGTATCAACTATCGGAGATGAGATGCGTTCATGGTACGCCAATTGGCTCCTCAAAGTCATCTACAGGTCCCTTCTTCCTCCTCTTGCCCTTCTTCAACCTGGAGGCTAGCCCCCGAAACACGACGATAAAAACAAGTACAGCAGTACCACGAACGCCAACAGCATCACGACACACACAGACCCACGACGCACCGGAAATCCTCGAGTGTCCGGCTGGTGCAGGCAGCCCGGGCCTTCTTGACGGCCACGTCGCGGCCAAAGTACCTCGCCGCCAGCACAACACCGAACGTTCCCAGGCCTAGTTGCTCCTCTTCCTCCAGGGCCTCGAATCGGACGCGCTTTACGTGGACGATGAGACTGCCGGCGGTGCGATCGGCATCGCCGCCACCGGCGCCGTGGTTGCCGCCGCCGGTCTCTGTGAGGGGGCTCACTACGCCCGACTTCGCGATTTCCCCGCGGATGACCTCTCCGACGGTAGAGCCGTTCGTGCTGCGGGCCATCATCCCTCGGTCGATTGCGTCTCTCGCCTTCTGTATCAGCGCTTCATCCGCGCAGTCCAGCGGGTCCGCGTCCCGACCCTGGCTCTTCAACGCGGTCGCGGCTGCCGCTGCCGCCGCCGCTTGTTGTTGTTGTTGGTCGCCGTTAGCCGTGGCGGCGGCGGTTATAACGGCAGCAGCAGCCCTGTCTTGCTGAGGATCGTTCACGACGTGATCTTTGATCTCGCCAAGCTGGCGTTTGATGTCCGTCAGCAACGGTAGGCGGAGGTCTCGCGTGACGCGCTCGAGGTCCGCCTCAGCTCCCACGAGGGCTTCTTTGGTGGCCTTGATGCGAAAAACGCGAAGCACCTGGTTTTGATTCAAGGCAACAACAGGCCGACACGAACTTCGAAATCGAGAGTCGTGCTGCCAAACACTGAACGAGAGCCTCAGGCTAAAAAAAACTTGGTCAGTGAAGGGGTAATGGTGAGAAGGAAAACGTTACCCTTTTGTAACCTTCATGCCGGAATACCTGTCACCTGATCTCAATTGCGCTGACGGACGAAAAAATTGGGATCGAATGAGACATGAGGCACTGCACGGAGAGGGGGAGATGGGAGAAAAAATAACGCCTTGACACGAGACCAAACGTGTCGCAACAGCAGCGCAAATGTCACCTTCATCGATACGGCCAGACTCGACCGCCGACACACGCACAGACAGCAACAACCGATATGTCTACACAAAAAACGGTTTTGCACTCTGCAAGGAAACGCGAAAACGGTGTTTGTATGAAGATGGATCCTCACGCGGTTGAGTTGAAGCTAAATTATTTAACAACACACGAAAGATTTTCGTGGCGATCTCGCCAGGACTTTTCGTCTGTGCACCTTTGCCGAGAACCGCGCAGGCTGCTTGCACCGTTCGACCAGCTGGATAACCCGCAGCAGCACGTTTCGGAGCTCCAGCAGGCTCGTCTCAAGAGCCACATTGCCCTCGAATTGTTCCGCTGCCGAACTCAGCAACCCCAGGACGTTCTGCGTCCGTATCGCGAGGCGTGCGGCCTGCCCGGGACACTGCTTGACGAGCTTGCACTGGTAGATGACGGCACCGCCGGCCTGATATATGAGCGACACTAGGGAGATAATATCTACGCCCATGGTTATTTGTATCCGAGTGTCCGTGGGAAACTCAATCTACAGCAGTACAGCAGTGCTACTGGTGCCACCTCTTTGCTTGGTCTTGCCCCCGTTGCTCTTGAGCACTGCGGGCAGGGTGGTTTTTTCCTCTTCTCCTCGCTTTGTTGTCCTGGTAAACTATGGAGTTTCAGCTCAACGCCATTGGTAGAGGCGGAGAGATGCATCAGCCGGCCAGGGAGGTCGATAGCCTTGAGCGTACAGCCAGCACAGCAGACAAGAGTGTAGCAGAGCAGGATGGCGGCAGCATATGCGCGGTGCATTGAGAGCAGCTGCCCTTTCTCCGTTCGAGAGCGAAACGACTCCCCAACTGCTGCATTGTGACGCCTTCTCATCGAAAAGTGTGGGGACACGAAGTACTTGCAGAAAGGTCCTGGGATCTGCTGACGCGCACTCCTCGGCCGGTGTACGCACAGCAGCGGGGTGCTGTGTGCTGTGTGGTGTGAACTACAAGATGCGGGGCAATTGGTTGCGTTTGGACTGCTGCATGTCCATACAGCACACAGTAGTACAACCGCACAACGGACGACCCATCCGGGTTCACGTTCACAGCAGTAACTGCTCCCCGTGGCCGTGGTGTATTGCCTCGTTTCGATTTGAAACGATAATAACCACAAAACTTTCATTAATTCAGCAGCAGTTTGTCCTCTTCCATGTTCCTGAGGGATGGGTCCTGCAGTTACACTCCGTTGGAAGCGACGCGCTGCAAAGCTCGTTGTTCGTAAACTTGATCAACTAAATAAGTCGCGAGGGAAGGGATTGCTGTACCCTTCTCGCAATGAAAATATTTCAGGCAGGAACCGTAGGAGGGGGTCCTACCCCCCCCTCCTATGTGACCCCGGTTGGGTCGTCTAGCTGGTAGATCTGGAGGATACGGGCCAGAGGGGCAGACGACAGAGTCCAATGATGGGAGACAACAAAAAAATAAAAAATGTGCAGTTTGGTTCCTCGTCAACTTCAGACAACACGCGCGAAAAAACACGGGCTACTGCTGTGCGGGTTCGGGCACGTGCGTCCGTTACGTTCGTTTCCCAATCCACAGAGCCATCGCACCGGTTGCTCAAAAATCACAAGAGCCACCACCTGAGAAGCACGTTCATACACACGTGTGGTCGCGGGAGCAAACTCCTTGTCGATCTCACATCCTGGGGTGTTTCTCGGCCTGTGATTGGCACGGGTGCATGGCTTACATGCGTCCCTCCGGGTGCGTTCAATTTTAACCGGTATTTTCGAACCGGTAATCGGCGAAGTAGTCCGCTTTATTTTGTTAACCATACAAGATGTATGCATCTCGCCTACACCACAACAGACCGGTTAGGCTAGTCTGCAGAAAAAAGAGCCTCATCATATGATACTAAATACGCACTCCGTGATGTCACCCCTCCCGAAATCTCCAACAATCATTTCATTCTTGGCACAATGAACCAGGTAGTCACCACCCCGAACAAACCTTGCAGCCACACATGTGGATAATATATAGTCTACGATGCATTTATCGAAACACTTTC
Organism: Ectocarpus sp. CCAP 1310/34; assembly: GCA_902602495.3. NCBI lineage: Eukaryota > Phaeophyceae > Ectocarpales > Ectocarpaceae > Ectocarpus > Ectocarpus sp. CCAP 1310/34. The sequence continues at coordinate 44,244 of CACKRE030000159.1, read as the reverse complement.
CGAACACGTCAAATACAAAACTACTACAAGAATGTACTGTGAACAACTGTAGCCATTCGATACAAAACAGGTGGAATTTACATATCTTCTACGAAGGCACGATTCTCTACGCCATTCTTTATTACCGGAATCTGCCGCCCTTCCCTGGAAACCTGACGGAGATAATCCTCTTCAAGCTGCCATAACGTCATAACTCTTCCCGTTGTAAACACAGACAGCACTGAAGCCCGACTTTGAGGCCCGCAATAAAGATGAATTGCGCAGCTATGGTGCAGCTGCTGCTGGATTGTCTACTCCTGCCCAAACCATAGACTCAGCATCCCTGTTATACCGGAGACTCCAACGAACAACAAGCACTGCTACGCCTACGCATGCCTTCTTCCTCCTCCTGCTACACTCCCGGCCCACACCTTGGTGAAGAAAACAAAAGGAGTGAGAACGCAGTTTCTTTCACCAAATGTCCACAGTTATTCATGTTGTGTTCGTTCGTCGGGAGGACGAGACGATTCATCACCCTTTCCTTTAAGGGCTGACATGACAACGACATGTTTACTGGGCAGGACGACCGCCCCCTCTTCCGCGAAAAACCAAGCAAGACTACTCCTGCATCCCCTCTCTCCTTTCTTTGTACACAACGGGGCAGGAAATCTTTATCTGTTAAGGGTACATCAAGGGATCCGTTTCAAATGAATGCGGGGTCAATGATCACCAAGACGGCAAAGTAATAGTATCTCCTACACTACCAATAAACTTTAGCAGGGACATGAGATTACGAGTACAACAAATCTAAACATAACCTAATATGGTTATCCAACCGTTTCAAATTCAAGCCTAGCCCTCCAGACCCCCAACGCCCTTTTTTGAGGCCCACGCTCGCAACCAACAGCAAACCAGAACGAGGTGAAGAGCACCCGTGAAGTCCTAGCCTACAACCCCTTTTTCTGTCCTTGACCAGACACAAGCCTGTATCTGATCGAGGCATGCAAACCCTCAAAGGCAAGCATGGCCCACCCCCACACTCTCCACAAAGCCTCCGACAACAGTCGCGATCAGGGCCGTTTCACACAAATCGGATGAACAACCCCCACCCAACGAGCCCCCTGCCAGTGCTACAAGCCTCTCTAATCACCCTACCTCGGACCTGCTTGTTCAGAGGCCGGCCAAGGTCGTGGAGGAATTTGGCATAACACTCTGCTTGGAGTTCTGGCACGAAGAAAACAAATCCACCCAGGCAAGACAATTCTCCCCATCTCTCACTATCGCATGTTTCGTGCCTTGCGCCCAAGGGCTCGGCATGAATGTAGACTATTCCCAGAGAGGATAAATCACATCATGGCCCGACGCAGCCTCTGCCCGACTGTTGCCGCGAGCGAGGCATTCCGGTACTACTGTCAAGTAGGAGTAGGAGGAGGAGGAGGAGGAGGAGGAGGAGCGCGGGGGAGGGGGGGTTCCCATTTACCACAGGCTTTCGTATACCACCCGCGGGCGGCGTTTGGGCAGTGGGCGGAGTGGGCTCATTTTCGGCTGGGCAGCTCCGCCCATCCTGATGACTTGCTCGTACAGGAGACGGCCCCTTTCCGCTCCTGCTGCCGGCACGTTCATCGGTTCTGCTGGTGCTGGTGCTGGCACCACCGCAGGTCTAGTCGAATGACGGTCAAATTCACCACCACCACCACCACCATCGCCTTGATGATACAAGCTGCCGGTGCCTTTGTCACTGGTGCTGGCGCTCGAGTCGCCAGAGGAGCTGCTGGCGAAGAACACGCGCTTGCTCCGTGTTGCTTGTTGCTCTCCGCTTCTTCTCTCGTCTCCTCGCCCTTTTCTCTGTGGCCCTGGGCCAACGCCATCCTTGCCCAGCACGGCAGCCCCGTGCTTGTAGCACGCGTGCCTTCGGTCCAAGTCACCGCTGCGGAGTGTGCCCGCTTGCAGATCCTGTTCGCGGCTCCCCTCTCCCGAACTTGTCGCCGTCGCTTCGTCACTCTCTGGCGTGTACTCCGGCTTCGACTCCGTCGCGCTCTCCGCCACCGCCGCGGTCGTGAAGCCTGCTTCTGTGCCGCAACAGGCATCAGCGTATCGCTTTTCTCCCGCCGCCGCAGCCGCCGACGGTTCCGCCGCCTTCGTGCCGCTGCCGCAGACGTCACCGGGAGAGAACTCTCGTGGCATCGCTACCGTTGTCACCGCCGCCGCCGCCGCCGCCGCTGCTGCTGCTACGGCCGCAGCTGCCACCGTGGCTTTCGGCGCCGCCGCCGCCGATGCCGAGACCGCCTCCGACGTTTCCGATTTCGCCGCGGGAGTCGGCATCGACCCCGCCTGCGATGGTGGCGGCGGTGACAGCCCAGCCATCACACCATGTTTTCGTGCCAGTCGCGCTGCCGGCCTCGGTGCCGGAATCCGCCTGGTGGCCGTCACCCTGACCCTGCCCCTTGAGGCCGTTGTTGCCCGCTCGGGTTCAGCGATCTTTTTCGCCTCCGCCGCTACCACCGCCGCCGCCGCCTCGACCGCCGGCCTAGCCGACCCCGGCGCCCCCCGCCTTGGACTGGCGCCTTGCCACCCGTAACCAACTACGCTGCCACCGACAGCAGAACCTCGTCCAGCAGCCGCCTTGAAGGATTTAGCCGGGTGGCGTTGGCCCTTGGTGTCGGTATTGAGGGCAAGCGCGACGGTGGTGGAGGGCCGCTGCCTCGTGTGGTGCTCGCGGAGCCGGGCGAAGCCCGCCACGTCCGGCGCGCCACCGGTCGGCCGCGAAAGGGGTCGAAACATGGAAGGGGGCGAGGAGCTTCTGGGGCTACAGGAATCGCTGTCCCCGGCGTAGTAGTCTTCGTCATCGTCCTCCTCGCCAGACCGGCACCCGCCGCTACTGCTGCTGTGGTCACTACTACTGCTGCTTTCTTCAAAACCTGACGGCGTGTTCCCCTCGCCTCCTCCCGTCCAGATGGCGTGTTTCGGGACCTTTCGGGCGGCGCGAACGGCATCGAGGTCGACTCTCAGCGCCAACGATCGGCGCGGCTCCGATCTCTCCCCTCGACCTGCTGCTGCGGCAGCAGCGGTAGCATCAGCAGCAACTGCAGCGGAGGCAGTATCAGCAATAGCGGAGGCACCAGGAGGAGCGGTCACTTCCATCACCCCGCCGTCACTCTCGCTGTCACTGCTGTCGCGGTAGATCGAAACGGCATGAGACGCCCCCCGGACGGCGACGTCGGCAGCGGCTCCTCTTCCTCCGGTGGCAGCGGCGGGCCCACGCCGACTACGACCAGGACCGCCTCGATCACCACCAACAAGGGCACTTGTGGCAGCAACATCGGTGCGGGAGGTGCCGGTAGCGGCGTTATTGTGGGCCCTCCCGTGCTCCGCGAGCCGCCTCGCAACGACGGAAGCGAAATTGTTGCGGGTGTCATCGCCGATACCCTGGAAATTTTACGTCGGGAGTACAGACGACGATGACGACGACGTTGGTTGGTGTTCAGGCACAAGGGTCGTTCGTGTGGTTGAATTGGACCCTTACCTTTCCGTTCTGGGAAGAGGACGCCAAAACTCACGAGAGCTGAATTCGTGGTGCGCTGTGATGCTTCAGAGGGGTCGCTGGCGGCTTCCTAGGATTGTTCGAACTTCCCTCGGCAGACTCTGGTCTACATGTACATAGCAAGCCAGAAGGCCCCTCCGCGGGCCTCCTTCTTCTACATGAAGCCAGGTGTGAAGGCTAAGAACGGGCGGGGACCTCTGTTCGTTCGTGCCACGAAAATAATAATTAAATTTCGTCTGATGTGCTGTACGTGAAAACCATTTCGCAACAAAAGGAACGGCTCGGTGGAGGCACGATTGCCTCGGCTCACGGCTCCCTGAGCCCTTGAATTGGTCCTATGGTTGAAAAGCTGCTTTTGTCTCTGTTTTGAATCGTCAGGCGGCGTCTTTTGAGTCTAAGGTCTACGGAAGAACTCCCATGTCCCAGCTCTGGGCAAAGCGTTGTCGCAACGTATAGCGGGCCAACACCTTGGAAGAGGGGTCGGTGAGCACAACAGCTACCGCAAGATGGGTAAAAAAATGCAAATGCTCGGCAACAACTTTGTGCACTGCTTGCCCCCAGAGACGGGGCCACGAAAGGTTAGGCGGAACAAGACACCGAATACACGTTTCGAATTTCTTAGATGCCCGCTGGACACACCTTGCCAAATCCACCCCCCACGCCCTCGACGGCGAGCCTTTCGTTGTTTCCGAGAACGCTGCAGAACGGGTCCTCGGCCTCTCCCCGCATCGCCGCCGCCGTGTTGACGAACGCCCGCCGCCGGACCCTCGCCGGGAGAGCGTCGCGGAGCAAGGCGGTGGACGCCGGGTAGAGCTCGGCGCTGATGTACCTGTTTTTGTGATATCGTTCGAGGACAAAAATTGTTGTTTTTTCGAGGAGGAGGTTTCAACGTTAGCTTTGGGCACCGAAACCTGGACACTCCCGGGACCGAGGTTCGCCGGTGTACGCATATACCCATGGGGTCGGTATCGAGGAGGGTAAAACGGGTCCTGCGAGGGAGGGTAGGGAGGGGAGGTGCGCCCCCAAAGTGGTGGGATAGGCACCCAATTTTCAGTTTCGTTGTCTAGCGGCGAGCCTCTTTCACAGCTGTGGAACCATAAGGAAGCCTGGGGGCCTCGCCCCGACACGACACTAGTGGAGCACACACACCTCTTGAGAGGAGGAACGCTCTCCTCCCGGCCGAAGCGGTGCCGCGCGTCGAGGCCGGAGGCGCGGTAGCTCTGGCTCCCCCGGAGGTCCTGGATGATCGGGTCGCAGACCTCATCCATCCAGTCTTCCAGGGTGAAGGACGCGAACCTGGCAAGGGTCTGGTTAGGGCGGTCGACATTCCGGGTACTCATGTTCAAAATGCCATTGTCTAATGACCACGGGTCCTCGGGAGGGCGGAACACTTTTCCCACAGGACCGATCGCCAACGGTCGATCGTTTCGAGGGTTGTGCGGGGCGTGATTTTCGTGACATTAGTGCGGTATTGCCCTCCAACCACTTGACCCCGCATCTCGAGGCTTGTCCGTGGGATTTAGTTGTACACCACTGTTCAGCCTACCTGCAGCCTGGACGAACCTACTTGAATATTGGTAGAACGTGCGGCTTTACACAACACGCGCTGTGCAACACCCCATCCCCCCCCC